>QODF01000007.1:360843-383603 GCA_024372805.1 Oostethus manadensis | reverse complement strand
CTGTTTGTCATGGGTGACCCTACCAGGGGCATGACAGCCCCCGACAACTTAGCTCCTAGGATCATTGGGACACGCAAACTCCTCCACCACGATAAGGTGGTGACTCAGGGAGGAGCTATTTAAACATGAACAATGTAAATATAATATACAGTAGTTTACAATGTTTTTTGTCTTTATAAACAAGGATGACGACAAGTGCAAAAGTTAAGTAGAACAGTCTGAATCATTCATTTTATTTGAAATGAAACGTCCTTATTACCAGAGGTGCAGCATTATTACTACCAGTTAGTAGACTCATTCCCCATCCTACCTGAATAATGGTCATTATATTCAGGAAATGCATACTACGCGGTTGTTAACCAACATACATAGAACTGCAAAAAGTTATGACTGTCTTGTGACAATGTCAGCTCTTGCCCTACAGGGGCCTTGACAAGATGCTACAGAGCTCTGTGGTCTCACTGCAGGCACTTGGAATCTCACAGGAGGAGGCGCAGTTTGATGGCTTCTACCTCCACTCACACACAGAATGATAAACACTCAATACTGCTGAGGTGTGAAGTAAGCTGAATCATTTGGGTAATAATGAAATTGTGATGTTGATTTGATTTATGTTTTTTATATATTTTAATTGATTTTAAAAAACTTTTCATTTACTGTATTTACTGTAATGTAATTTTCTATTGGCCGAGCCAATAGATTAAAAGTTTGCAAGTGAAGTATATCACATGTTACTGCTCTCTGTTACGAGACACATAAGTAAAACAAATCTGTGCCTTTGCATTTAAGGCTTTTAAGTCATTTACACGTTGCAAGAAAAAGATACTGCCTTTTTGCGACAACAGGCTATTCTGGCAGATTGCAGTTTAATGCATGGGAAGTACATTAGGGGTTTACAGTGGCTTTCTGCTCTTTATCAGAAAGAGTTTCGCCTATCCCTGAGCCCAACCTTCCTAGTGGTTGAGCCTATCTTCCATTACACGCTTTCTTTTTTGGTTGGGGGCTGCATCTTAGATTGTGTATGTGCCAGCTTGCAGCCTGTCAAACAGCATCAGAACAGCTGCTGCAGCTAACTAAGTTCAGGACCCTCAGGGTTTCACCCAGTGCTCTTGCTGAGTGCTGACACGTGTTGTGACAGAGAAGCACGACAAGTCTTCTTTATTGCTGGCTTATTGTGACTTTTGGGAGAAGGGTCTGGCTATGGCAGCATGATGTGAAGGTTTTCAGGGCATTTAATCAATTTGTACTGTTCAGGTTGTCTTTGAAGAAGTATCGTCTCTCATCTAATCAGGCTTCATCAGTTCATGCTCAAAGACTAGATAGGACAGCTCTAGTCGCAAGCTGCTAGCATAATGTCAGAGCACACTGGAGTGGTGGTCAGCACGGATCTTCTGCACTTGGTGTTTATGCTACTAGCTCCGCCTCCACCCACCAAGACAAAGAGACTGTATGACTGACGAAAGGGCTCACTCCGGTCATGCTTGTTCTTTAGAACAAATGCACCAAGCTGCTGAACCATTGCCATAGTCAACCTTCCTTATGCCTGTTTAAGTAAGTGCAACCTCGCAACTTCCTTCGCATTTTTGCCAATCATTGTCACGTTTGCTAATCATCAACTAATCTAAACTAAATATCCCTGAGTAGCACGTGTCAAATGTCTAACCAATCAAATTTGTTCATGCATCGCCCACCCACATCCTCACTTCCTTGTTTACGTTGACAAAGATGTGGATGCGTGATGATAATCGATTTTACCAACAAAAATCACCACTAGACATAGCGCTTTCTTAATGTTCTCATTGAAAGCAGGGGTAAACTACATGCAAAGTGTTGGAATATAAACAAATGCGTACAATCAAAAAACTGCCAAATCAGGCATTAAAAACAAGCCCACAAAATACTAGGGAGGACTGGTAAAGTGCTGTCAATGTTCAAACATGCTCTTGGTACTTTATATGCAAATAAAGTATATTTTCCCCTATTTGTTACAATTCTGTGCTTTTTGGGGTTAAGGTTTAAAAGAACACTGACAACAAATTCGTGTCAGTGGTTTTGAACAAAAAATAAGCCTCAGAATGTGGCTATGTTTGCCGCAACTTATAAAAAATCTGCAAAGAAATGAGGCATGTTAGGCCACAACAATCACAAAAACTGTTTATTACTTATGGACAACCCATTCTTTCGTTACAACTTTTTTAAGTTAAAGTTTTATTACGCAGACTGTTGTAGCTTTTTTTGATGTTCTTCTTATCTTCTTACTTTCTGCAAATATATTTATCTATTATATATGTTTAAAAACTTTATTTAGGGCAGTGGTTCTCAGTTATTTTTTGTCACGCCCCACGGGGTCCAGAAATGTTGTCGCGACCCCCCATTTTAAATACTATTGACAACTGATAATATCTATTTATTCATCTGTTCTTAAAACTGAAACCAGGAAAATGCAACAAAATGGAGAGCTGCAAAGTGTGTTCAAGAGTCAAATGGCATATTGAGTGTAATAAATTGGGATATATTGGCAGGTTTACACCAAAACTGAAAGTACTCCCTGCTTCTCGCGCCCCCCTGACAGTTCAACAACCCGCACTATTTGAAAACCACTGATCTGGGGTAATGAGACTGCCACCATTTTGTTGTTCTCTGCTTAGTACTGACTTTCCAAATACAGACATTTTATTTCAGGCCAATTTTAAGTAAATTTTAAATGCAAAAAGGACATTTTGGGGTTGAAATATGTCTGGTTGATCATAGATTGTTCCACTGCTTATTAAAAATATACAAATGAATATGCTGGAAGGAAAAGTTGTTGGACTGGAAGAGAACGTGGATGCCTTAAAGAAGCAAAATGATGAAAGGGATCACAAATGATGTACCAAATTGATGATTTGGAACAATCTATGCACATGAACAATGTGATTGTGACTGGGGTCCAAATTACATGCAGGCCTTGTGCCACGGCAGCTGATAACAAAGGAAGAGTACAAGATGATGTTGCTTCTGCAGACCAACAGGTGGGTATTACCAGTTGAAGCAAGTTGAAAGGTCTATGAGCATCTGACAAAACACAAAACTGACATCACTAAGAAACCACGCAGTTTAAGCAAGCAGGGGACAGTTGAAGACACTTTGAGCATCAACCGCAAAATCTACATCATGTTATATGGACGACTGGAAAAAGCCAAAACACTTGTTGATAAACATTTATCTTTTAAAGGCTGCTTGCAATAATGGACAACCAGAGATGCACATGCAGGTGAATAGCAGCAGCGGCAGTGTCATTTTATAAAACTCCCACTTACTTATTGATATTTTCCCAACACCTTCCCTCGTAATCACAAAGGAAGTGAACAAAAACCCAAATGGCAAAATTTAAGGAAACAAAAGAAAGCCAAAAAAATCTAAACAAACAAAGTGTCAACAGGTTAAAAAAAAATGATGTGAACAAAACAGTAATACATTTAGAGAAGGAGTAGGATTGAATGAGCTCCGCTTCTTCCTACACTTTTTCAGGCATGTTGGATTGTGCAAACGTATCCATGAGATGTTCCTTAATGTAATATAAGCATGTCTAAAACAAATAAACCATGCCATACCAAATAGTCCATGAAGTCAAAATCAAATGATTTATGTGAGCCCTACTCCACAGGTGACAGAGCGCAGATAAATTGCTTAGGCGCCCTCATACAGACAGAAATGTCGTGCTGTTGTGTAAATAAGGTTACACTTGACCCACGCTCCATTGCAGTTGGAACATCGTTCCTTCACTCTATTGCAATTTTTCAAAAATGAATAAATGATCGCTGTTTGGGTTGACTACGACCTATTATTAATTTTAAAAGTGCATATTTAATAGGGTTGTAGTGATTCGTTTTAGTAACAATTTGGTTTGTATAAAAATTCATGGTTGCGGATACAATATATTGGTTCATTTAGAACCGGAAACCATTCTGTAACTTTACATCGATTCTGTAATTTTGAGCCAAAAATTCAACCGGTGTGCCGGTGAAATAAATAACTGGACACTGGACAGTACAGCATAATAGTCATTTGCATGTTTTTGGGGGGCTAGCATTAAGGGCTAGCACTCTTAGTATTTGTTTATACTCCACACTACAGATTGCATGTACACAGTAATTCCGGGGCAAAATTAAGATATTTTGCACCATCAGATTTTAAGGAGATTTCATCTGCACATAGTTATTAAAGTAAATGACCGTACATACCTTTTATCTTGTCCTGAAGCTCGATCCATGAGTTTGAAAGTTGGACTCAACTTTTCATGTGGTCCAACATTCAATATAAATCCCATACAAAAACGAAATGGAAGAAGTAATCGATCTAACAAACACGTATACCAATCAAAATACAACCAATGTCGAATGAAAAAATTGCACTTCTGTCCTAACAGAGCGTGCACACCCAGTGCTTAAATCCAACGCTTTATTTTCTAGTATTGATGCAATTGATTACCTTATCCGATGTTAAGTCGATATACGTCGTCTGGAATGGCAACTTTCGTAACACAGATCGATGTAGCAGGATTATAGTAATATAATCATTACACCCCTAACATTTTAGCATATGTTGTGTATTCCTGGCCTAAATTAGGCATTTGCAAGAAGAAAAATGTTCTAAATTAACTAAAATACAAATATAGTATTTGTAAATTAGGCATTTGCAAGCAGAAAAATGTTCTAAATTAACTAAAATACAAATATAATTTCAGGCAACATTTAATCAACTGTCTATAGTGGCCACTAGGTGTCACTAGTAACATGCACCAGACTTAATTGTCAAAGACGAGCTTTAATTATTTAAATTTATCTTCAACTGGCACAATAATAACATAATAATAATGGTCATCATCATCATAATAACTTGGGGTACTGTTGGGGCCGTTGATTTATTGAAACACATGAAAGCATGTGTCTTAGTTATGTCTTAAATGGCTTATTTTCACTGATAATATCCAATATATGGGTAATATGAGTGTAAAGGTGACTAAAGGGGTGTTATTTAATCATAACTGAATGGCTCTAATATTGATAAAATTAGTGATATTGGCACATTGGTAAATATTGTTACTGGGTATTTTTCCCTATGATGAAAACCGCTAAAAAATGCTATTTATAGGCCTATGGTCTCCTGAGGTATTTTGTGGGCGTGCAAATGATGACCTCATCAAACCACCTCATGAAGCATGTAAATAAGCATGGGTGGCTCCTTCCTTCGTATATTAAACCTGATTTGCAATGACTGCAAAGAGTTGGTTATGCGAAGCGAAACCAAACCGTCTTCCTTCAGTATTGCCAATTGAATCTCCCACCACAGGGTGAATCATCCAGAGAGATACGTGGCATTTGTGCAGCAAAATAATGAGAAGAAGCAACAGTGACAGACAGCACTGAAAAAAAAACACTTAATTGACGCTTAAAAAGTCAACTGAGAAAAAATAAAAACACGACAAAAACCACTCCAGGCTATCAATCAGAAAGTCATGGAGTGTATCACACTTGATAACCAGCTATCTTCTGTCGTGCAAGACGCCGAATTCACCAAACTTGTGGAGTTCCTTAAACCACGCTTTGTTTCTCAGAAGTTGAACAATGTTGTTTACAGCCACGTCAAAACGCTCCTCGACAGGAGACATGTGATGGTACACATATTAGTATCGATATCGGAATGGAAAATCAGCAAAAAAGCCTCTATAAGACATCTCTAGTAAAGATCATGTTTACGAAGTCATAAACAGCTTTTCACTGATCTAACTATGGAAATATTCCAGTTATTCATATTGAATCCTAATCCATGGAAATGTATTCATCGCGGTCACGTCTGTATCCATTTAACTGCGATTAAAAGCTAAGTAGATGAAAAAAAATAAAAAATGCTGTTCTATACGAGCCGCACGGTGGCTTGTATAGAACAGTCCAGTAGTACAGAGTGGGTAGCATGTTGGCCTCACAGTCTGGAGATCAGGGCTGGAATCTCCATCGGGAATTTCTGTGAGGCGTTTGCATGTTCTCCGGGTACTCCGGTTTCCTCCCACATTCCAAAAACATGCATGTTAGGTTAATTGGCGACCCTAAATTGTCCATTAGAGTATGAATGTGATGCATGTTCTGTACAACCTACGTTGCGATCTGGTGCTATTTAGAAAATGATTATTTTCTTTGAATTATCTCTGGCCGCATGGTGGATGAGTGGGTAGCATGTTGGCCTCACAGTCAGGAGGCTCAGGGTTCGAATCTCCGTTGGGCATCTCTGTGTGGAGTTTGCATGTTCTCCCCGTGCGTGTGTGGGTTTTCGCCAGGTGCTCCGGTTTCCTCCCACATTCCAAAAACATGCATGTTAGGTTAATTGGCGACTCTGAATTGTCCATTGGTATGAATGTGAGTGTGAATGGTTGTCTGTCTGCCCTGCGATTGGCTGGCGACCAGTCCAGGGTGTACCCCGCCTCCTGCCCAAAAGCCAGCTGGGGTAGGCTCCAGCATACCCGCGACCCTAATAAGGATAAGCGGCATAGAAAATGGATGGATGGATGAGTTATCTCCCCCCAATACGTGTCCTCTCCAAATTCCCTATCCCTTTCAGGATTTTCCCTCCCTCCTAAACTATGTCTTTTTAAGTTCACGATCAAGGCACCAAGTCAGTATCAATGTGTTGAGGAAGCAGCTGGAGTTAAGCCCAGAACTGACCCATACTTTGCAGTCCAACACCATAATCATCAACAGGGGTTAGAACATTGTTTCAAATAAATCATCTACAGATGTTTTTGTCAAGTGTGGGGGGGACAATCCAGTGATATTGTAGCGCTCAGATCCGACCAACACTACCTTCACGTCACGCTGGTGGCCTTCGGGGCAAGTAGCGTTTTAGAAAACGCAAATTGTATGACATTGAAGTGATGACGTAAGTTTACATGACGCCGACATGTCTTCCACGCACAGTACAACAGTAGTAATAAACAACCTCGGCTTACTTCAGTCGGACGACCTCGTCGTTGCTTTCCTTTTGGATGCCCGGAAATCCAAAGTGCGGCAGGTATATTTTTAGAACAAAGTCTGTAGAAAAAGGCTGTGTACGGCGACTGAAACGGTCTCGGCAGCTTCTTTGCTTACTCGTGTCTACGCACGAACCGCCACGAGCATCCCCGCACGCCGTCCGCTGGGGCCGAAAGGTACCACGCTGTTGTTGTGTTCCTCGGGAAAGAAAAACACCCCGTGTGCTTTTAGCCTCTGCAGACAGGCGACGGGCTGAAGCGGCGGTGCTGCTGTTACAGGCGAGCGGCTAGCGGGCGTTCGTCATGTGAATCTGTGGAGAAGAAAAAAAACAACCCCCCCCCACCACCACCACCACTAACGTCGCATTTCCATCCCTTCCAGTCATGTAGTGCTGAGGCGTTCAAGGACTGCTCGGAATTTCGCCACGTCGGTCACTAACTTCAGGCACTTCAATTAGAATTGTCATTGACACATCCCGTCGTTATAGTCGGCCGTCTTTTGAGGGTTTTTGCTCATTTATATTACGTTTGAAAGCCAAACTTAAAAAGGCAATCGTTTTGTGTCGTAGACAAACTAGGGGATGGGCGAATCGACCCCAATACCGAGAGTTGATACCATGGGTCGCATCAGTATCGGAATGATACTGGAGTGATTGATGTTTCTCCGTTTTTATTTTCACAAATCTGTTTTTGTTTTTGTGTTGTTTATGTTGATACATTGTTGATATTGTGGATGGATATCCATCCATTTTCTCCACTTGTCTTCACTGGAGCTGGAGCATATCTCAGCTGACTTTGGGCAGGGGGGGGGCACCCTGGACTGGATTATTGATATTGCTATATGCATATATAGTTTCCAAAAAGGTCATTGCAGGGACTAAGACTACTAAAACTTCAAGGACAAAACTCAAAAAGAGTGCATGCCAATAGCTGTTTGTGATTTTTCACACTTCCAGCTTTTTCCTGTCCGGGTTCACCACAGCGAGTCAATTGCATGAATTGTTTTGGCTCGGTTTTTACACAGGCTGCCTTTCCTGACACAACCTTGGCCAGGTGGGAATCAAACCCATGCCCTCTGCCTTGAAAGGCAGACGTGTGTACCATTACATCGTCAATGATAGTTGAGTTGTTTTGCACTGATGACTTTATTTTTCAAAGATAAGGAACTGTCATGAAATAAACCTTATTTTGTTGATATTCTAACATTTTTATATATTCCTAGAGCGTGACAAGCAGGGGGACTATTTTTACACTATTCACTCTTCACGGTTGGCATGTCTGTTAGTTCTTTATTCATGCTTGAATGATGCTGGTGCCAGCAACTCGTACAGTGGTTTGTACAAATACATTCATTAATATTACAGGTTCTCAATAGTATTTCAAATGGAAGGGGGGTGGGTAGGGTTACTGTTAAAATACTGTCAAATACATATATTTTTAAAATTCATAATATAATCATTACCAAAACTTTAAGGGTAAAATCACAAAAGTATCGGAATCGGCATTGGCGATACAAGGCCTGTATTTACTTGGTTTCAGATCAATCACTCCAGTACAAAAATTATACATACTGTATAGTTATAGTAACTGCTACTAGTTTTTGTTTTTTTTACTAGTTTAGTGATTTCCATTGTAATTGTTTTATTTGCAACAACATGGGAATGGATTCTTCTGTTTGTGAAATTTTCTCTGCAGGGGTGTGACCAACAAAGAGAGCAGAGGCAACACGCTCCTCTCATCTGGTATGCATTTCCCCTTTTTTCCAGGATTTCTTCTCTCAAGCTCTTTGTTCTGTGTTCAGCGGTGGAATGTGCAGTTATTTCCTCGCCGTACCTTTTGCTACATGCACTTGCTAAGGTGATGATCAGCGTACGCCACACAGTAGAACCATTTACACTATGTCAAGGTCGCTCGAACTGGCTGACAGAATTGGTTGTAGACATGAAAACAAAACTAGCATGGCTTGCAAATTTAATATTTGATATAATAATAATAATATGATGTATTTTTTAATTGATCAACTATTAGTACAGATTATATTATTTGTCCATCAGGCATTAAAGGTGAACCTGCAGACTTTTCTTTGTGAAGGTCACTGAAAGGTTGTTGAGCGGCCATCAGTCTAGGGTGTAGTCTTCCTGCCACACACAGTCAGCTGGTATAGGCTCCAGCTCACCAATGATCTTAAAAGGATACGTCTTAGAAAATGAAAGATTTGTCAGAAGTAGTACTGTTAAAGTAGTACTGTACATTAGAAAGGCTGCACCACCTGTTGGTTGCTTAGTGGTGTTGCATGGTCTACAGTCAGTCCACTGATAAGCACCATGGCTTAAAAAAATAACAGTAGCACTTTAATGATATGTCCTAAAACTCAATTGATCAAATATTCCAGTTCAAAATCTTTACTGATTAAATTGAATATATGTGTGGATTTTACCTTGGTTCGATACTCAGCACAGAAGTGGTTCTTGACAAAGTGTAGTCTCTATTTAATTGCTCATGCTGAGCAGATACAAGAGAAAAATACAAAGTACACTGTGAAAAACAGTAATTCTGAAACGACTTAAAAGAGCATGAAATGGAATGTAAAAGCGAGCACAAACGGCAGTATTAAAAAGGATGGCCGACGCCAAAGCAACAAGGCGAGCATGGAAGGAAATACTTCAGCGTGATAATAAATACTAAAGGTAGCCTTGAAAAAGATGCAGCTCTCGCAGTAGTGCAGCACACTCCGCCATCTTCCTGCTGCAGCCTACTACTTGCCCGTGTGCCTTGTTGCTCCGCCCAGCACCAGAAATAAGGGGATCCGGAGACAGGAAACAAAGGAAACATAGAACCTAACAGAATCATTAAGTGACAACAAAATAATTTGAGAAGAAACTATGGAAAACTAATTCATGCCAACACTGAGAATCATGAAAGTAATTCAATTTCCCTGGGGGAAAATTGTTCTGTCCCAGTAGCAGTAGAATGAAAACACATGAACACATGCAGTCTACATTGCACAACACAGCAAGTATTGTCACATGTGAGCGTTTAATGGATGTATTTTGCTTTGTGTGAAAGAGACTTGTGGTGCAACTTAGCAGTACACGGCCCCAGATGTGCTCAATTCAATTCAAGTGTAGGGAACGGGTGGGCCAGCTGAAATCATTCACCACATTTATATGCACATAATATTCTTGTATTCAGGGGAGCTGCTTGGCACCAGGCAAGACAGTCAGGGACCCCTGAGGGCTGACAAACTTTGAACGTCGACAGCATGGGGGGTTACGCATAATGCTGATGAACGCAGGTTCGAGGGGCCCGCTGTGAATTTTTCCCAAGGGTCTACCAGATGCTATTCACCAAACATTAGCCTCATTTGGGTGTTGATTTTCGGGTTAAATCTGGTCGGTCCGCCTTGATTTAGCACAGAAATAAGCGTTAATAATTGGGTGTTTAGTCTGGCTGATTCGGTCCAAATATATCCCAATGATAGACAATTTTCAACCAAATTTAAACAGGAAAGGGATGACTATATCACTTTTCAACCAAATCTAAACATTGTTTCAACGTACGCTAATTGTGTCTTTTTAACATCTTATCAGCTAATTTTTGCTGGATGAGTACAATCACCTCTGCCTGTAATAACCGGAATATAGTAAATATTTAGAAAACTTTTGAGACATGGAGACACCATTTCAGATTGACTCCAAGGAAATGTTTGTTTGTGTGTGAGAGAAAGCTAATTTTGTTTAGCTTTCCTAAAGAGGCAAGCATCAGGCAGAAGTCATTGAAATTGTTGATTCCCGGCCAATAAGAGAAAAATGTGGTAATTTGTCAATGACACTTCACACGGGACTGTTTTGTGAACATAGGCCAATACAAAGCTGGACTATCTGCCAAACTTTTGCTGAAGTCCGACGCCTTTCACTTGGTCGTGTTGAAGAGTCAGAAGAGCAAGCTGTAAGTAACAATTTATCAGTGCTCTAACTCTGTTTATTTTGTATAAGTAATCGGACAAACGTGGTTGTCCTTGTAGCATTATAGAGTATGCAAACAGGGGAGCCCAGGGTGTGTTACCTGCATGTTAAAAGCTGTTAAAAGCGAACATTTTAAAAAGATAAACTGGGGTTCGGCAGCTGCCTGGAAGTTCTTGGGAGTTTGACCAATCACAGCAGAGTGGGCTCAGCGGGAGGCGTACCTGGAGGAGGGCGAGGGCAGTGTAAATTACACAGACCGTTTGGGCAGGAGGCAAGAAACCCAAGGAAACACTGCTGGAAAAGGAGCGAAGTCTGGACAATCTAGAAAGATTTCTATGCAGGTTATCCCGTGTAGCTGCTCCATAGGAGTCCAGAACTTAATACAAAGGTTCAAAATTGAGTATAGAAGGTCCCCCTTAATAGTAGCAGAACATTTGGATCAAACTTTAACCGTGTTATTGTGAGCAATGAGTGGTTGTGTTCAATGACAACACGTAGTTGAAGTTTTGAGTGTACTTTCATCGACATGAAGTTTTCGACCTCTCCAAAAGAAGCCATTGTTGGCACATTTACTTGTGACTTTGGCCAGCGACATAAGGAGCATCGGAGATTATACGGTATTCAATATGTAAAAATATTCAAGCCTTGAACATTTCGGGATAAATAATAAGAAAGATACTGGGTTGGGTTTGGGACGGTCCTGTTCGTCCGGTCACCTAAAGTCGACTTATTGTATTGATCCCATGTGTGACTGAGTTTGAATCCTTCTGCTCTACAAGCATGCACCTCACTGACTGGTAGATGTTGTGGACATATCATCTCCAGACTCTCCCATGTCACATTGTCCTCTGCGAGGAGAACTTGGTGTCAATGCTCTTTGGCAAACACCAATCTGGCTGCTCAGTGTCTCGTTTGTATGACAGAACATGAGAGTGAAATAGAAATAGATCGACAATGGCTATGGCTTCCTTACTGAACAGGCTGACATCCCAGAAAGAAGACTGACTTGGAGTCACACTATGATGATTATGTGTTACTTGTTTTTTTGAATAGTGACGTAGTGTAAGGGTAAAGCTACCGCCACATTTTAAATGTTCACATTTAGTTTGCCTTTGCCTGAAGAAGCAGGAATCCAAGAAGACGTGGTGTGTATCCATGATAGAGTTTGTGCCTGTGAGTCAGCATACAAAGTTTAAAAAAAAGTCGTCATTTTTTTCCTCCAATTTTCTTTATGATAAATATTGTCAAGAATTTTTACAAATCACACTCATCCAGTAGTACAGTCACAAAGTACATTTACAAGTACAAGTACATTAAGACAGGATGACACAGGTTGCTGTGTGACAAACAGTAAGGCACCAATGCCCTTCTGCGGCACAGGTAGTTTCTATCTATCTGTCTATTATCAAGGAGCAAAAGTGAAGCAATCAAAACCAACTGTGTGGGAAAAAAACTGTGTCAAAAAATGAAAACACAGTATACTTCAAACTACTAAGTCGGAAAATGACACCAAACGTTAAAGAACCACCAGGTATCTTTCATTTATATGGATTAGGATCACAAATTTTGTTTGAGTTGGTGCTGTGCCTCTTTGGCTTCAAATTACACTTTTTTTAAATGAAAAAAATATCATACCACCGCCATGGGCGCTTTAATAAAACACAGTGAACAAATACAAGTCTGCATTTTTTAACTTTTAATTCGGCCCAAATAAAATGATTGGTGTCCAACCAGATTAATCATGGTTATTAGTATATTTTTATTGCTACATGGCAAACAAGTTACCAGTAGGTGCAGTAGATTCTCAGAAAACAAACAAGAACCAGCCTTCATGATTGCACGCTCCTGAGGCTGTGCAATCGGGCATTTAATTGAAAGGGGTGTGTTAAAGAAATAGCAGTGTCTGCGGTTGACTTTACAAACTCAAAACTATTTTTGCACAAACTTTTTTGTTTCTAGGATTTGACAATCCTTTGAATCACACTCAACTAATATTTAGTCATATGAGCACAGTTTTTTATAACTGCTTCACATCTGTGTGGCATTGTGTCAACAGCACTTGTGGCACCTTTCAGCTGTTATTGTCACGTTTTCCTCTCGGAGTTGTGGCGACGACCCCGATGATGCAGAGATGTGAGACTCAAAGTGCAGGTAAGTCTTGCTTTTAATGATATTTGCTGCCACACAGCAGAAACACGAAAACAGACCTTCAGCTACGGCAAACAAATGACAAAGCTCCAACACGAAAACGAACTAAATAGATTGTAAGGGACAAGAAAGAGGTGTGAGTAATTAAGGAAAAAGCCAAAGCAGGGAAGGCAGGAAGTACATACAAAATAAGAAAATAACAAGAACACAGGCTTAATAAAAGAACCTAAAGACACTGACATGCAAACTAAAACCAAGAGCGTGACAGTTATTCCACTCCAAGATACTTTAACAACATTCCACAATTCATTAACATTTCTTGGTTTTGTTTCAGAAACAGCATTTTGATGTCACCCCACCAGTTCTCCATTGGATTAAAGTACAGGGATTGGGCTGGCCACTCCATAACATTATTTTTTTGGTATGGTACCAAGAATTTGTTGGTTTACTAGCGTGTTTGGGGTCATTGTCTTGTTGAAACACCCTCAAGAGGCATGTCCTCTTCAGCATACGGCCACATGACCTCTTGAAGTATTTTGACAAATGCAAACTGATCCATGATCCCTGCTATGGGATAAATAGGCCCAACACCATAGTAGGAGAAACATACCCTTATGATGCTTGCACCACCATGCTTCACTGTCTTCACTGTGTACTGTGGCTTGAATTCAAAGTTTGGGGGTTGTCTCACAAACTGTCTGCGGCCCCTGGACCCAAAAATAACATTTTTACTCTCATCAATCCACAAAATGTTGTTCCATTTCTCTTTGTGTTCTTTGGCAAATTGAAAGCTCTTCTGCACGCCTTTTTTAACAGAGGGATTATTGTAAATAGATTAGCTTCACACAGACATCTTCTAACTGTTACAGTACTTGGAGGTAACTCCAGACTGTCTCTTGGTCATCTTGGAGCTGATCATTGTCTGAGCCTTTGCCATTCTGGTTATTGTTTGATCCATTTTGATAGTTGTCTTCCGTTTTCTGCCACGTGTCTCTGGTTTTGCTCTTCATTTTAGGATCATTTTAGCTAAACAGCCAACATTGTTTGCACCTTTTTCTAAGTTTTCTCCTCACCAATCAGCATTTTAATCAAAGTACGCTATTCTTCTGAACAATGTTTTAAACAACAAGAAAAAAGAAAAGAAATGCGTGTTCAACAAGTGCTGGTTTCATCCTTAAATAGGGGCCACCTAATTCACACCTGTTTTTTCACCAAATTGATCACTGATCACCGATTGAATGCCACACCGCTAATTGCCCAATTGCACACCCTTAAGAGCGAGCATTTAATGAATGCCGGGTCTTGTTTGTTTTCGGAGAATCTACTGCACCTACTGATAGCTTGTTTGCCATGGAGCAATACAATTATACTAATAACAATGGTCATATTGGACTGCTATTATTTTGAACACTACTGTATGTGCACGTACGTACACGCCTTAAGCGTGTGCATGCACACAAAAGCAGCCTTAGAGAGGCAACCAACACTTTGAAGTCATTGTGTGGTTATTTATACAGTCAGTGATGGCTAACATTAATAGCTATCCTTTGCCAAATCACTATCATTTGGAAACAACAAACACAGCTAATGCGTGTGTGTGTGTGCGTGCGTGTTTGTGTGTTACATAGAGAATGGCTTACCCTTTTTCAGTACCTAACCAAAGCCGTCAGCACCGTTAATATCGAACCTCTACTTGACTTTGTGTCTCAATTTGTGTACTTTCATACTTAGCCTTTTGAGTTCATACAGTATGTGTGGAACTACGTGCACCGTCATAACTGGATGTTGCACTGAAAACGGCCAATACGGTGAGCGCGCATTGACAACTACTACCCTCAGTAATCGTTATAAAAAAAGCAACACATACTGTAGTTTATGGAAAGTAGCAAATAGAAGAAGAAAAAGTGTGTAAACTTAGCGACTTGGTGATACATTTTGTACTACACTGTCGACATTCATGGCCATAGCAAGTACACAAGTGTACGCAGTACGCCTATTTACCGTAAGTGTACTGGCAAATGCTTTCAATGTGAGACACCTTTATGGTATAACATTTAAAAATGATGTTTTGGCGCAAACAGTGTGGCTAAGTGTTGATTTTGAAATGTGCATCTATGTATTATAATGAATACTACTGATATCAAATGTACTTGACTTGGACATAAAGTAAAATTCAGTAAGCGAGAAATGAACATGTCTAGTTATGGCAGTGGAGTATTGAGCCGACGTGACTAACAACAACACGTTGACCTTTTCAGGGCGTCAAACAGGATACGTCAGCATTCATGACATTATCATTCTTTATATTTATTCCACATTCAATGATCACCACAAAGAACCACTAGTTTTGTTTTGGATGCAAGTCATTGCATCTGAACGCATTGAAACATCTATCAAAGTGTGCTTTTCTTGTTCATAAATTCATCCATTTGTACACTTTCTTTGCTGCCCTTTTGCTTCAAGGACTGAAAGAATAAAAATAAGAAATCATAAATCACAACCATAACAGTGATCATTACAGCAACAATACAGAACAGGGTGGGTGGATAACTTATTTGTTATCAACTGTCACATTTTTGTTCTTCGTATTGTTATAGTTCCACAAAAATAGAGAAGAAATGTTTAGTTCAAATAAAATACACAGCACACAATCTGTAATTTTTTTTTTTTTTTATGATTATAAAAAATCATCTTTCACACCCCAAACTAACAGACCTAAATCACAGCCTGCAAGTGGCTCTTAATGTACCCCTCCAGTCCAAATACACACTCACTGTCAAACACAAGCACAGGCACGATACAAAAAAATATCTGTAAATGTCAGTGGTGTGCAACAGGTGACACATTTGTGCATCTAAAGTGGTTTTCTAACACGTATCCTTCCTCACAGTTGAATTTTCCTTGTGTGGGGGTTGCGTGTGCTTTCTGCATCTGTGGGTGCGCACAGGAAATGAGTGTTCTTTCTTTGCTTGTAATGTAGCTTCTTTTATACAAATACATGAAAAGGCAACCCTGTAAGGCCCCATAAGGAATTCTTTGTGTGCAGCAAAGCGGTCACATAGCACCAGAGTCTTTGACTTTAGAGTGGGTGTTAGCGCCATTGCTGTTATGATTATGAAGGTTGTTGAGGACAACTGTCTCAAATGTTACTGAATATTCATCTAGTAATTAGAATAGCTTGATGTGTCTTTGCAATCATGGAGGGCCACTTAAGATGACAAAAGCACCATAGGAGCAATGGCACATCTGTACAGGATATGCCATTAAAAACAGTGAAAAATATTGTTGATCATATTTGATTTTTGCAGTGGAAGCCGTTTCTGTCGCCATCCTGCAGATTGGCTGACTCGCGTTGACATAAGAGGTTATTGACAAAAATAGCTATTGCTTGCACATTCCTTCTTGACTATTGCAGTAGACGTAAGGAGAATGGTTAATAATAAATGATTATTTAATTTATCTTTAAATGGGTGCGTTTTCTTACTAGGGAAAAGGGGGTGAAAAAAACGCTGAGAAGTCGACTCCAAAACAAAAGGACTTTGGGCCCATGCCGAAGCTATAAAGGTAAGTGGCATTTCCTTTCCTACTTTTTCATTGGTTTTTATTGATTTTGAGATAACCTTAAAATTTGGAAAAACGCTTTATATTAATATTGATGAGGTTAACAATACTTACACTGATTTTTCACCTTTGGGTCTGAAAAATTTTGTTGTAATGACAATTTTATATTTTACCAGTATTAGTTACAGTAGGGGTCTCCAACCAGTAGCTCGGGCGCTCACCAGCTGATGGGTGTGCTGAATTACTGTGATGTGCTTAGTGTCAACATGATATTAGCATAAATGCCACATGACTATAGTTCATGTATTTGCTAATTGTATGTTAGAAGCGCACTCCTGATAGTTTTGTTTTGATACTTAAATGTCATCTTGGCTAAAGAAGGTTATTCAAAAATGAAATAAAGCTGCCTGGAATGGGCCAATATGCAGTTTGAGTAGTCCAATAATGTGCATTATCAGATTTTAGTGGAAATAAAACAAATGTACGTTTATTTTGAGAGTTAATGGAACAGAATCGGTGGAATGCCCCAACTGCTATACAATGATCAAATTTCAAGACCTCCAGTCTCCCCATTGCATGCTGTTTCCCAAACTTAGTGTCCCAATTGAAAGTGGACCCAATAAAAATGGAACAACGGGTGAGCAAGGAAGGGGTCACAGAATTTCTTCCAAAAGTGAGTTGTGTAGTCCTTATGTGAAATGATGACGTGACTTCCCAAGCACAAGTAGTATTCTTCCCATGCACTTCCTCTGCATCCATGTTTCATGGCCAAATATAATTCATTGTCTATATATTTACAGCAAGAAACTTCTTTTCATGCTTGGCAGTTAAGAACGTTAGGACGTTTCTCGAAACGTTGCCTGCAGAGTTTAGAAACGTTTCATGATGGCGAGAGTTTGATGCTGGATCAGATGAACGAAAGTTGCTTCATTTTGTATAGGAACTTTCTAAACCCTGACAAACAGGAGGTTTATTGGTGCCCCGGAAATGGTTTGTGTTCAGTCTGAGAGGTTCAAATGCATTTTCTTAATTGTAATCTTTTTCAAACCAGCAATCTTCTATGTCTCTAGACATGGAGTGGAATTCAAAAGTGCCATTTCACTTGATGTACATCCCTGACTATATCAAGTTCTTGTTCAATATGCGGATACACACTTTTACCAACTGGAGTTCTAACTGTCCAGGTAAGTCGTCTTGATGGAACCAGCTAAATAGGTGCAGAAATCAGATGAAGAAAATGTAAAATGAATGGCACACTTCGTCAATGGCTTCCAATGATTCACTTGCACTCGGGTGTCTTCTGCCTTCTTTCTCCTGATTGTTTGCTGACGCTGAGCATTCAGGCCATGGCCCGGCTGCTTGTCCCGTTACTTCTTTTTTGCCTTTTTTAAATAGCAATTTACCCAACCTTGTGGTTTGTTTCCAGTCTCATTTTTAGTTGTTCTTATTATTTGCAGCGTGGAAGGTAGCGCTGTCGTTAATTGCTTGCACGAGGATCGCATTAATGAAATGACACATTGTTATTACACATACGAATGTGGGTATGCTGGGTCATTTAGAGTCTGTTTAAATTATGAACTGTGCTTATCATAAATAATGAATTGGGATTACGGTTATTCTATGGTGCAGCTATGTTGCAGTAATGTATGTGCATATGCATGGAATTGTGCCGTCCCCTGCGTTACCTCTTCCTAGTGTGCCACAGCAGGGGTGTTCAATTAGTGCGCTCACACATTCCTCACTTTAGGTGACACAACTTTAAGTGTAAAGTGGGCCCAGGCATGACGCAATTGGGCTAGTGTTAGTATGCCTTTACTCTTTAGCTTATTCAATGAGAAATCTTTCCTGGTGCGTACGTATGGCTCCCTCAGCTTCATCACCCAGGACACAAATTCAAATGTGTTCACCCTGCTGAGCTAACAGCCGTTAGTGGTCATACTGTGCACTTGTGTGGTGCTGTTAGGATTCTAACAAACTGTGCCAGCGGCAAACCTGCTGTCCTTTGGACTCTTTCATCAGAGTCCAGTGGGTGAGCTCATCCTCCCCAGAACTGTTGAGCCCAAGAGAGATCCAGCCAATCATCTCCTTGCGTTTCATACTGCGCTTGTTGTAGACAGAGAGGATGAGCGTGACATCCGATAGCTGGAAAAGGGCTACCTGGAAGACAAACGTCTCTTTGTAGGTCGGGTTGGGTTGGCCCCGGCAGATAGACGTTTTACACTTGGACATCTCATGGCCCATGGAGTTCAGTAAGGTCAGCTTAACATATGTGTCTGAATAAGGAACAAACAAACGGACAATTAGGGAGAGGGAGCACACAAGCATGTATATCTACAGATAAGTCATTTGACTTAAGCAATGGCACATTTGTTCAAAATCTTTATCTCTCTCCTTTCTGAAATACAGTAAATCCATCCGAGACCCATTTCAGGGTAATGCATTCGACTGCATAGGATGTTTTTCTCCTTCTCAAAGGCAAGGCGCAGCGGTGAGTGTTTCCTGATAACAAAGACTAGAGCTCAAAGGGTGCAAGAAATCTTGTTGCTATGCAACTGCATCTAACCTGAAGATACTGTTAATGATAAAAATGGACCAAAGTTAAAAAGTCTGCCTATAAGGACACGAGAACTGATAACTGGAATGAGAACATTCCTACACTCTGGGGGAAGCGGTTTCAGTTCTTTTCTTCCCGTTATGTGTTTGTAATAATACAAATCTGTGATTCAAGTGTAATGTGTGTGTGTAAGTAAATTCATAGTTCTTTTGTGCTGTTTTGGGTTCTTTAGTATGTGTCTGTCTGACTTCCTGTTCTTCAATGTTCTCTGTTCAGGCACACAGAGCTCCTTGTTTGCGAACAAACTGAGAGATCCTCGTCAGGTATACTGACATGGAAGTGTATTAATTGGCCGATGCTGCAGTTCTGATTAAAAGCCCTCTGAAACAAATGGCGATTCAAACGTATGTATATTGTTGCATCTCACAGTTAGCAGGATTATGCAAGTGATAAATAATATTATAGTAAAAAAAAAAACCTAGGGTTGCCAACCACCCCTTGATCATGGTTCTGTATTAAGAAACAAAAGTATGAGTCCGTATTGACTTGAAAAGTGTCGCACTTAGTGAGAATCAAAAATAGTGGCAAAATGCTAATTGAATTAATGAATGACCAGGCAATCAATCAAGGCAAAAGTGATATAAAATGTTTGTGGTTTTATGCATGAATAAAACTATTACTGTTGTTTGTAAAATGTGTTTTATGATAATATCATTATTTCTTATGGGAAACGTTTTGGTTTTGGAACATATGGGTTTTCATTAGCAACATGTGAATCAATACTGAAATATTGATAACTCTGATACCAGAGCTTTATGCTCTGAAATAAATTCTCTAAACCAAATATTAATACTTGATACTTGATATTGATACTGTCTTTTGTGGTAATGGAAACACAGTGGAAAGAAAGTAAAAAGGAAAGTAAACCTGTGAGATTTATTATTTGGGCTTAATGCTAATGCTTATTAAGGCTTATGCTCACTTTATAACCAGTATTTTTGGCACCTTATAATACCTGCACTAAAAACACTCATGCCTTTACTGATCAGTGATTTCACCTTTTTACTCAGGGTTCTATGTTTAGTTAGTGTTAGTTCTATGTTTATTTAATGCTCTATATTTACTTAGAATTCTACTTTGCACTGAGTCGCCAAAGAAAGTTCCTAGTTCGTGAATTGTTCACTTACAATGGCAATAACGTTTTTCTGATTCTGATTCTGATTCTGATTAAAGGGTCCGGTCATTTGCCCGCTACTGGCCAGGTGTGAATTAGTTTTCATTCTTATGGTAGTTCTTTGCAATGGTATTATTTGAACTAATTGTATTCTTTTACATATTTTCTTTTTCTATTGTTTAGAGATAGATCTTGCATAGGTTCACAGCTGAGACCATGGATCTTGGCCTCAAAAAGGTTGGTGACCACTGCTTTAAACCTATATTGTCAAGAAACTGTGCAAAACTAAAACATAACAAATAAACCAGGGGTGTGCAGACTTTTTCCACCGAGGGCCACAAATGGAAAAGTCCAAGGATGTGGGGGCCATTTTGATACTTTTTGTTTTTTAAAAAGGCTAAAGCATTTTATAAAATGTTTTACATGTATTTAAAGACAAGCATTTGTGTTAGCTTTGTGTTTAATTGACAAAGCGCATTAACACATATTACGACAACTTTTAGCCTTTTTTCATTGCTGCTATGTAAACTTTTCAAGACAGGAGGCAGAGCTGGAGGTAGCAGAGATGAAGATGCTGAGGTTCCCTTTGGGTGTGACCAGGATGGACAGGATCAGGAATGAGCACATCAGAGGGACATCACATGTTAGAGGTTTCAGAGATAAAGTCAGAGAGGCCAGACTGAGATGGGTCGGACATGTCCAGAGGAGAGAGAGTGAATATATTGGTAGAAGGATGCTGAGTTTTGAATTTCCAGGCAGGAGGCCTAGAGGAAGACCAAACAGGAGGTAGCAAAAGAGAACATGAAGGTAGCTGGCGCAAAAGAAGAGGATACAGAAAACAGAGTTAGATGGAGGCAATTGATTTGCTGTGGCGACCCCTGAAGGGATAAGCCGAAAGGAAAAGATGAAGAATAATTATGGAATCATAAAGGCACCGGCCTTCTGTAATCCACCACACACCAAGAAGTAGTCAGGCTTTTGTTTAACGTTTGCTAACTGTTCAGCACTACGAGTTACCATTGTTACAAATTTTGGTGGCAAACATTTGGTCATGGTTGCTCATTCCAGCTCATTTGTAGTCCCTGCTAGAATAAGTAGGTTTAGGCATAAGTAAAGGTTAATAAATGAACATGATAACATCCCCTACAAAGCTTTTTTGGAGCACTGCCACAAAGTGATTCAGTGATTCATTCTGTGTCAGTTTTCACTTTTCATTTGCATATAGAAATTGAAATAAAACTGCAGCCACACATGGCATGAAAGTAAATGAGACAATCACAATGGGTCTTTAAGAGCATTTCACCCCATCTACAACTTTACTCCACAATAATGGTGTGTGTATTGCACTCCCCATCTAAGAGGCAGCCGACGGAATGAACTGCTGTGGCTTTCATGCTGCCGAGTGCCAGCTGCCTTGCAACGCCTTTGCTCACAGCCTTCAATCATACATTCACTTGCACTCTTGCACATAAAAGCACAGTGGAAAAAAATAGCCTTGATTTCTTTTTTGACGACTACTGAATGGGCTCTGAAGAGCGGTGGATGTCTTAAGTGGTCAGTAGCAGTGATGTAAGGCTCTCTAGTATTGTTACTGAATGAGAGGGGCTACGACTGATGATTAACTTGACACGCAGGCTTGATACTGTTTTGAAATGATAAAAAAAGGGAGCTTTGAAATTGCTCTGCATCATTCGTCAGGCTGCTTCGTCTTTGTAAGACACACAAAGTCAATCAAGGCCTACATCAGGATTTTGTACAAAGATGATTTTTTCTGCATCACCAGATGTGACTATTTCCTGCATTTAAAAGGACGACTACACATTATTATGCCATTCAAGAACATGCAACCATAACATTCATCATTTGTTAAATTCATTGATACAAGGAGGGGCCGTACAGTATGAAATGCATAATTATTGAACTGTTAACCCTTACTGTGAGTAATTGTGCAAATGGTTCTTGTTTAGTGAGTTTTAGCAGCACAGAATTATATTTTTTGCAAAATATTTTTTTTTATTAAGGTTTTTCATCTTTTTTTTTTACAACACACACGCACATTGTAAGACCTGGGTTCAAATCTCCGTTGGGCATCTTTGTGTGGAGTTTGCATGTTCTCCCCGTGCGTGTGTGGGTTTTCTCCGGGTACTCCGGTTTCCTCCCACATTCCAAAAACATGCATGTTAGGTTAATTGGTGACTCTAAATTGTCCATAGGTATGAATGTGAGTGTGACTGGTTGTTTGTCTATATGTGCCCTGCGATTGACTGGCGACCAGTCCAGGGTGTACCCCGCCTCTCGCCCAAAGTCTGCTGGGATAGGCTCCAGCATCCCCGTGACCCTAATGAGGATAAGCGG
>QODF01000007.1:181030-358588 GCA_024372805.1 Oostethus manadensis | reverse complement strand
TTCCTCAGCGGCACTGTCTCTAAACCAAACAACATCGCTGGTCTCACCACAGTTTTGTACACCTTTCCTTTCATTTTAGCTGAAACTCTTCTATCACACATCACACCCGACACTTTTCTCCACCCATTCCAGCCTGCCTGCACACGCTTCTTCACCTCTTTTCCACACTCTCCATTGCTCTGGACTGTTGACCCCAAGTACCTAAAATCCTCCGCCTTCTTTGTCTCTTCTCCCTGTAACCTCACTCTTCCACTTGGGTCCCTCTCTTTTACACACATGTACTCCGTCTTGCTGCGGCTAACCTTCATTCCTCTCCTTTCCAGGGCAGACCTCTACCCCTCAAGCTTCTCCTCCACCTGTTCCCTGCTCTCACTACATATCACAATGTTATCTGCAAACATCAGAGTCCATGGAGATTACTGTCTACCTCATCCGTCAGCCTGTCCATCACCATAGCAAACAAGAAGGGCCTCAGAGCTGATCCCTGATGGAGTCCCACCTTCACTCGGAACTCTTCCGTGACACCTGCAGCACACCTCACTACTGTCTTACAGTCCTTGTACATGTCCTCCACTGCTCTAACATACTTTTCTGCCACTCCAGACTTCCTCATACATTACCACAGTTCCTCTCTGCGCACCCTGTCATAAGCTTTCTCCAGATCTACAAAAACACAATGCATCTCCCTCTGACCTTCCCTGTCTTCTCAATCAACATCCTCAAACCAAATACTGCATCTGTTGTACTCTTTTTTGGCATAAAACTGTACTGCTGCTCACAAATGCTAGTACTCTTTCCATCTTCCTATGACACTACTGGCACCTGTCAATACCCTTCCCTATCCCTATCCTTTATCACCCTAACCTGCTGCATGTCCTTCCCATCTCTGTCCTTCTGCCTTGCCAACCTGTATAGATATTTCTTTCCCTCCTTGCTGTCCAACCTAGCAGACAACTCATCATAAGTCCCTTGTTTGGCCTTTGCCACATTTACTTTCACCTTATGCTGCATCTCTGTACTCCTGTCTACTCTCTTCAGTCCTCTCAGTGTCCCACTTCTTCTTAGCTAACCTCTTACTCTGTATACACTATTGCACCTCCTCATTCCACCACCAAGTCTCCTTATCTACTTTTCTTCCAGATGACACACCAAGTACTCTACTACCTGTCTCCCTGATCACAGTAGCTGTAGTTGTCCAGTTATCTGGAAGGACTTCCTGGCCACCCATAGCCTTTTTCAAATCCTTCCTAAATGTCACGCAACACTCCTCCTTTTTCAGCTTCCACCATTTCATCCTCTGCTCTGCCTTAACCCTATTCATCGTTCTCACCACTAGAGTCATCCTACACACCACCATCCTATGCTGTCTGGCTACACTCTCACCTACCACTGCTTTGCAGTCACTGACCTCCTTCAGGTTACACCTTCTACAAAAGATGTAGTCTAGCTGTGTGCTCCTACCTCCACTCTTGTAGGTCACCCTATGTTCCTGTCTCTTCTGGAAGAAAGTATTCACTACAGCCATTTCCATTCTTTTTGCAAATTTAGCCACCATCTGTCCTTCTGCGTTCCTCTCCTGAATACCAAACTTGCCCATCACTTCCTCATCATCTCTGGTTCCTGCACCAACATGCCCATTGAAGTCCGCAACAATGACAACTCTCTCACTTCTGGGGATGTTCTGCATCACTTCATCCAGGTCTGACCATAATTTCTCTTTCTCCTCCATCTCACATCCTACCTGTGGAGCATACCCACTAACAACATTGAACATCGAACCTTTGATTTCTAGCTTCAGGCTCATCACTCTATCTGACACTCTTTTTACCTCCAGGACGTTGCTAGTAAACTCTACCTTCAAAATCACCCCTACTCCATTTCTCTTCCTATCTAAACCATGATAAAAAAAGCTTAAACCCTGCTCCTAAGCTTCTAGCCTTGCTACCGTTCCACCTGGTCTCCTGGACTCACAATATGTCTACCTTCCTCCTCTGCATCATGTCAACTAATTCTCTACCTTTTCCTGTCATAGTTCCAACATTCAAAGTCCCAACTCTTAGTTCTAGACTCTTAGCATTCCTCTTCTCTCTCCTCCTACGGACACACCTTCCTCCTCTCCTTCTTTGGCCAACAGTAATCCAGTTTCCACCGGCACCCTGTCGGTGAACAGTACCGGTGGCGGGCGTTGTGGCAGGTCCGATCCGGTATGAAAGTCATTTGTTTAATTCCCATGTTCTGGTTTGGCAAAGTTTTACGTCGGATGCCCTTCTTGACACAACCCCCTGTATTTATCCGGGCTTGGGACTTGCACAATAAGACACTGGCTTGTTCCCCGTTGCGGCTACATTATGGTCGAGTCATGAACATTGACCTTAATTGAGACAAGTGCGGATTTCAGTTCCTTGGATGTTGTTCTGGGGTTTTTTGTGACCTCTTGGGTGAGTCATCACTACGCTCTTGGGGTAATTTTGGTTAGCTGGCCATACCTGGGATGGTTCACCACTGGTCCACGTTTTTGTAATACAGCGGCCGCGTGGCTCTTCCATTCCCTTCCCTCTTTCTGCCACTCAGCACCATGTTGACCATCATGTCTTCAATAAAGGTGTTAAACGTTCATATATCCATTTAATTCGTATTTCGTTCGTATTTATATGTATTTCACTTTGTTTTATGTATGTATAACTAACTCTATTCACACCTCTGGCTGCTGTCAGTCAAAATCAAGGACTGCCTTGCTCCTCAGAGTGAAGCTCAGCTACTTCTGTGGAAACTATGATTTTGGCTGGTTTATCCAATCAGGGTCTTACTTTCTGGCTGTGAGTTTCCATGCTATGAAACCCGAGTGTCAATGGAAATTTCCCCTTGAATTTATTGCTACCTACCAAAGGAAGATCGGATCAGAGTGCAAATGGACACATAAGCAGATAAATGCTCAACATACGCATGAAATGAAGCACATTCTAGTGCACTTTAATGCAAATTTAGGTCTACACATTTAATTTTAAAAATTCACATTGAACCAATTATTTTCTTCAATTTAAAAATGAAGTTCAGCTTCTCTTGTAGTCAATCGGCATTTCAAATTTTCCCTCATCTTTTTTTTTAAAGCATAACCATTTTTTCTGGGTTTTTTGTACATTTTGGTTTCATTGTAGTTTTAGAATGTGCCAGGGGCCAAGAGAAAAACACAAGCTGTGGGCCATACTTTGAACATCTCTGCAGTAAATCATGGTGAGGATCTGGATAACAGGATTAGTTTTTACTCCACTTTACTGTGGCATCCGCAGAATCATTATGGTCCCCGGGAGCACCATCAGCAACACCTCTGAGTTACATGGATAAGTGTTTATTGATGCAGTACAATTACCACGGCAACACAGAAACACGTAGCAGCCCACAGTACCAAAGTCTTGCTGTTTCTAAAGGTTAATGCTCTTCATTTACATATACTGCATATAATATTTATGTTTCTGTGCTGCAGACACAACACAACACACATATTAAAACTACAGCCAAGGCATGCCAAAGCATAGTTAAGCCATCAATCCTCAAGCAAGTTGGACTGAGTTTAAACGTTTCACACAAACAGAAGCTTTTCAGGCATGAGGACACGCATGGGGAAGACATGTCAGTGAAGTAGGTCCAATGGCAACATGCAAGCAAAGCATCAGTATTTACAATGATCTGTTGTCTTCATAGATGAGTGTGTTAACATTTGTGGAGTATTGACAGATAAAATATTCTAACACTGAGTCTAACAACATTAGTTCTCCAGTTCATCTGTTCTTATGCTTCACAAACTGCATCCATGAAGATATATGATAACGAGTGAAAGTGAAAGTGACACTTTGGCTCCAGCATACCCTTGTGAGAACAAGTGGTATAGAAAATGGGGGGATGGATGGATGGGTGGATGAAAGTGACACAGTCTGAAACGGGGGTTGACACTCACCTCTGATAATATAAACCTGTCCACCTATCAAGTGTTTTAGGCAACAGAACAGCCCATCTGACAACAAGGGTTGGGCAGCAGTAAGAAAAACAGCGGACCAAGATGTCAAATAGGAAGTTGGACGACAGGCAAAGACATAACAGAAGATGCAAGGGAAGGAAATCAGGGTAAAAAAGCCAAGAACATGACACAGAGGGGCCATTTATGTACCAACTTGCTGTTCAGATGCCTCAAAACTGACCGTGGGGGTAAGCAGGGACATTAGGGAAAACATGGACCAAACCAAACTGAAATAAACTCCATTTTAGGAAAAGTGCACATTGTGGCTGGTTCTATTTGTCTTCTGTTTATTTGTATAGTATTTAATGAAAAAAAGGAGCAAAATTCACAGCAGATTTTGTATTTTCGTAGCAGATATCCACTCAAACACTGACTATAATGTGTTTGTTGGTAATCTGTCATTAAAAATGTGTGGTAAGTCTGAATTGAATAGTAATCATCCAAACAGATGTGATATCTTTTGGGAGAAATGCTAATATATTTAGTCCAACCCACACACCACAGAGGTCTTTAATTACAGTACGTTACTGTGTTATTTAAAGTTAGCTTACCATCAGACATCATATAAACTGCAAGCTGAAGGAATTAGTCAGATGCTCAATAATAACAAAAGCAGTTTTTTAACACCTTATGTGACCATATAACAACGTTACCATCAAAAAGACAATGAAGTTATTGCAATAATGTTCCTTACTGAATGGATGCAGTAGTGTTCAAAATAATAGCAGTCCAATGTGACTAACCAGATTAATCCCTGTTATTAGTGTATTTTTATCAGGTGACCCCTATTTAAGGATGAAACCAGCACTTGTTGAACATGCATTTCTTTTTGAAAGGCTGAGGAATTTGGGTCGCTGAAGACAGTGTTTGGAAGAACAGTGTACTTTGATTAAAATGCTGGTTGGAGAGGGGAACTTATGAAGAGGTGCAAACATGTTTTGGCTGTTCAGCTAAAATTATCTGCAATGCCTTAAAATGGAGAACAAAAACGGGGACAGGTTGCAAAAAACGGAAGATAACTATCAAACTGGATCAAAGAATAACCAGGATGGCAAAGGTTTAATACAATCTGGAGTTACCTGTAAGTACTGTGAAAGTGAGAAGATGTGTGTGAAGCTAATCTATTTACAAGAATTTCCCCGCAAAGTACCATTGTTAAAAAAGGCATGTGCAGAAGAGGTTACAATTTGCCAAAGAACACATCAAATGGCCTAAAGAGAAATGGAGGAACAATTTGTGGACTGATGAGAGTAAAATTGTTCTTTTTGGGTCCAATGGCCGCCGACAGTTTGTGAGATGACCTCCAAACTTTGAATTCAAGCTACGGTACACAGTGAAGACAATGAAGCATCATAATATGGGCATGTTTCTCCTACTATGGTGTTGGGCCTATTTATCCCATAGCAGGGATCATTAATCTGTTTGCATATGTCAGAATACTTAAAGAGGTCATGTTGCCTTATGCTGAAGAGGACATGCCCTTTAAATGGGTGTTTCAACAAGACAATGACCCCAAACACACTAGTAAACAAGCAAAATCGTAGTTCCAAACCATCAAAATTCATGTTATGGACCTTATTCCAATGAAAAACTTGTAGGGTGACACCAAAAATGCTGTTTCTGAAGCAACACCAAGAAATGCTAATGAACTGTGAAATGTTGCAAACAATCTTGGAGTGGAACAAAGAAAGGTGAAAGGTGCAACTAGTTGGTTGACTCCATGCTACAAAGATGTAAGAAGTTATAAAAAAAACTGTGGTCATTCAACTAAATATTAGTTTACTGATTGACAGAATTGCCAAATCCTAGAAACAAAAAGGTTTGCACGCATGAATGCTGTGTTTTGTTTGTTTTCTGAGAATCTACTGCTCCTACTGGTAACGTGTTTGGCATGTAGCGATAAAAATGTGCTAAAACAGTGATTAATCCTGTTAGTCACATTGGACTGCTATTAATTAGAACATTACTGTACATGGCATTGTATGCAGATTGATAAATCATAAGGCTATACTTGAGTTTTTGTAATATCCATGGTTGGTCTTTTAACATGAAATAAAGAAACATTTTTCAATACTTACTGGGTGGCTTATTGGCAGCAAGGTTCTTAAAATGGATGCCTTTAATGACCTCTACTGAAAGACGTCCAGTTGTAGCGTTGTACACCAGACCCACCAGGATCTCAGGTGTGGAAGTCTGACTTACTGACGGAAATGACAAGGCGCTTTCACTGCATGTCATATCTGACAGACTGAGCTGGGATTCAGCACTCTGCAAGTGTGAAAGCATTCAGATTGGTTACTGATATTACAAATACCCTTATTCTGTAATATACAGTACCCATTTATTGCAATTCCATGCCATAATAATGACGGAGAAGTTGTATTAATCTTCATTTCCACATTAAACACAGTAAGAATGAAACAAAAAATGGTTATTTGATCATCTGGCAGTGGTACATTTCTTCTCTTTTTTGTCTCAAAATGTTTATTAACACGGAACGTCCCGTTTAATTAAATACAATTAAAAATCTGTACATTGGAAGAGGACTAAAACATCAGCATCACTTGTTATCAAAGGTAAGCTAAGATGTACTATATAAAAAAAATAAAATAAAATAATTTATTTTTACACTTGACAATTATAAATGCTAAAAAATAAGATGCATGAGGTGCATGATTCACATTTTTTACTACACTTTTATTATTGTAAGACTAATTGTTTTTACACTTTAAGTCTATTAAGAGTGTCAAAATGTTACTTCAAACAAATAGTATGATGATGAGAGTTTGACCTCTTCATTATTGTGTGAAAAAAAATCTTGATCCAGTGACGTGCAGTCAGAGGAGGCTCATCATTAAAATGAAAAATCCAATTAAATTAGTTAAAAGTGCAAGCAAGCGGGTCTCGATGCAAGTTATCTTGAGTTACAAAAAAATCAGGTTAAAGTAATTAGAGTTTTGTGTGGCTCGGTGAGTCATAAAAGGCTCCTACCACATCTTAAGGCATACACTCTCATCTAAAGTTGTGCTGTGACAATTATGGAACGGTAAATACAGGACAGAAACTAGACAGACTGAAACTCCCTCACAAAGTGGGTTGTGTGGCGTGTGCCCGTTTGTCTTTGTCAGCATTTCAGCCAATATTATTGCCGAAAGATTAATTATAGACCACGTCTTTCTACAGTATGTGTACTGTCTTATCGTAAGTGTGTGATATCAAGACTCGAGATTAAAAAAAAATCATTAGGTGAGGCAGACAGTATCCTGTCGCACCAGAAGGGGGCGTACGTGTAAATCGGACTCAGAAGGAATCGGTACCTCACCAGCCATAGTGAGGTTTGAAAATACTTACTGGATATGTGCAGCATGGGTCCAGTATGACCGGCACAGACATTTTTCCCTGAAGGTTGAGCTTGGTGAGATAAAACACATTTTCCCCGAGCACTTTTTCCTTCTTCATCCGCCGCATGCTATAAAGGCGAAATCTAATGGCGTAGTTGCTGATCATCTCAGACTCCATGTGGCAGAAGTGAAAGGTCTCTGTGAAAAGTGGGCACGGTCCTCTTTGAATTCCTGTCTTTGCCCTCTGCTTTTTGGTTGGCAGCAGCACCAGGTGGATTTGCCAGGAGATGTTGCCGGTGTGCTTTAAAATGGGGAGATCTGTAACTGCCATGATGGTCACTGCCAGCTGCTGCTCCTCCGGATCATAGTCAAACACTACATCCAGAGTGCCGTACTTTGCAACCGGACCTGGTCCGTAGCCTTTCAGGAGCTGTGCTGCTGAACCACGAGCTGACATTTCCTAAAAAACAGTTGCTTATGTTACAGTTTGATAGGTTCGCTACATCACCTCAGTACATTTTCTTGTATACAGTTGTGGTCAGAAGTTTACAGTGGAACCTTGGTTTTTACACACCCCCGTTTTCCTGTGATTTGGAAACAAATGTTTTCCATTTTTTGTTTTCTGAACAGATTAATTGGATTTACATTTTCAATCTGGAAAAAAATTATTTCGGTTTTTGGTTTTTCGAGTCGGGCTCTTGCTTGAAGTCAGCTGGAACAGGCTCCATCATACCCGCGCAACCCTAATAAGGATAAGCGGCATAAAAAATGGCTGGATGGGGCTTTTCGACTCGAGTTAAAACGAAAACGAGATACCACTGTATAATGGTTTGGCCTTGTCAAGTTAAAAAGACATCTTAACATTTTAAAATATAGACAGGTACATATATTTCACCGTGTATGTATAATTTTGCATGGATAAACGCGACATAAAACTTGTGCACCCAATTCTTGTCTATGAAAATCACTGAAGCTGTACTTTGTACAGTGAAAATTAATTAAAGTCAATGATAAGTGTGTGTAAATATCTTACCACAACTGTACTGTATGTCTCTCTGGTAGCACAGAATTTACCTCTGGGCTGAGGACAGCTGTACTGTCACTGGGCACGTCCTCCTCATAGCCCTTGTTGAGATAACTTTCTGTCTCATGGCCATCACTTCCTTCACTGGTGCATTTGCGGAAGGAAAGGTGGGGGCTGCCACTGGTCTGGGAGAGATCACACTTGGCATCACCCAGGTCTGACATTGTGCAAGACATCCGTGGAGAACCATTCTCATCCTGATAGGGCGGCGGTTGGAGTTCTTCCAGGGGTGGTGTCCGCCTCATTCTCTGAATGCAGTTGGCTGGTACAGTATGGAGGAAAACAGGGGAGAGACTTATGTGCCATATCTATGGAACAGATATAAATCGACAGAACGCTTGATGATGTTACACATACAATGGCCATTGTATGATTGCATTTATAATCATTTTGTTGTATGTCTTGACTACAGTCATACTAAGTTGTGTGTGCAACTTTGTACCTTTGTAAATATCTCTTCTCTAAAAAAATAAATAAAGGTGAATTTTCTTAGCTACTATAAAACTGTTGCGTCGCAAAAAGAAGCACAAGCATTTTGACAGATAAATCAATCAATAAAACAAATTCGTAGAAAAACTTTATTTTAGACAAAAATGAAAAACAACATTAATTCCAAAATTCCACAATGAATTGCCCAGTGTGTTTACTGACTAAAGGGCTAAAGCAGTGTAGCCCAAAGCGGCCTAATCTTGACTGACACTAACATGCAATCCAATTTATAAATGATAAAAAACATACTTAAGATCAGATTAGGTTAATCAAAAGAGCCAAAAACGAGCTACAAACTAATCACACTGCATGTACGTTTTTACAACAAAATGTCCCTGTTGTAAAAAGTCACATTTGTAGTCCGAAGACCAGAAGTTGGGCGTAAACTACTGCCAGAATGACAGCCAGGCAAAGTGTGTAAACAAAGACGCCAGAAAAGTCTAACGGCAATGACATTGAAACATGAGCAATTACACACGCTACCATCGACAGGCCTAATCTGTGAAAACCTGTCGTGAATTGACTCCACATTTTACAGACGAGTTTTCATTTTTACAGTAATAAGGGACAAATGCGTGAATACAGAAGGCATACTTTTATCTGGTGTGCCAGAATAGTTTTAGTCGCAAAATCGGACCATTTAGTTGCAGTCAGGAGCCCTGCGCTGCCCTGGATCTCCCACTCTGGACCAGCGAGTTTTGCTAGCCACCATTCATCAGCCAATGGCAGGCGAGTTTGAATAAATTAATTGGCTTTTTTAATGGCTTGTCTTTGTTATGTGCATAAATGCATGGAATCACAGAAGGGACAAAACTAAAAGATGGAAGTATAAAGAGAATCAATAACATAATATACAAATGTAGTCATTCTTTTTCCATGTTATCATTGCGTTTTCTGTGTTGTCTTTGTTTTTTCGATTTTGTTGTTGCTTTTCCTGTTTTCGCTTAGTTTTTTGTCCATGCAAGCTGGTGACTAAAAGCAAAGGCAAAAGAACGCCGTGGGCAGGTCATTCTGCCAGGGTGAATAGTCCCAGCCTGGCTGTTAGCCGCTTCTCTCAGCAGCTTCGACGTAAACTCTATCGTGTATGACATTCGTGCAGAGTACGTGCACGGTGGTGTGATATTGACGATATTTCCTGTCCGTGACATTTCTTTCGGTCACCCACGCTAAGAGCTACATTTCAACATAGCTACTACATTGTCACTTCAACTGGGAATCGTAGGATCAGGTATGGACTAGCCACCTTGGCAGAATTCATTTGCCTTTGCTTTTAGTCGATAATAAAAATTAAATAAAAAAACAGGAAAAGCAATGACCAAATGGAAAAAGACTATATGTGTATATTTTTTATTATTGATTGTCTTTATACAGTATTCCACCATTAATTTCCTTTTCATTTTGGCACTCCTGTGATTCCATATAGATGTACGGTTGAGTGAGCTAGTGTGCCATGTTTTTTATTTGATGCCTTATTTCCAATTTCTATTTAAAAAGCCCCCCATCAACGGTGCTCCTGGAATCTCACGTGACCTTTATAGCAGCTGAATTTCTTTAAACTGTGAGCACATGGCCGTGTGTGTGCACACGTGCGTGTGAAAGAAATTGTGGGGAATCACAATCCCAATTCTAAGCCAACAAATTGCGATTCCCATTTTTTAGAATTGTGCAACCTTGAATGTAATGTCGTTTTTAACAGCAATGCATGGCCTTGAACTTGTCAATGGCAAACATGATGGTGATTCCTATTCTTCAAAATAGAGGAAAACACAATTATGTGCAATATATGAAGCATTGTTTAGCCATATTAACATGTAATATTTACTGTTGTGTGCGCAGGCACATTTCTGCTCTCTGTCACTCCCTCTCTCCCTCAACCTCGGCACGCTTGTTACTTGCACGGCGCGGCGAGCCGGTGTGCATGTGATGGTAACTCCGAATGGGTTTTGGGGACTGGGTTTTTGGCTGGGGCTTGTGGGTTCCGTGGCTGGAGACGGCGAGGCATACAGGCGTGTTCAGTGGACAGAATGTGTGCCTGTTGGTCACCCTCTGGGAGGGGAGAGCACTGATGTGATGATATTTTTTTTTCTAACATTCTCACGGACAACGGGCAAAGTCTCAAAGATCGACCGGTGGATTGCGATCGACAGGTTGGGTACCCCTGGTTTAGAAGAACTGCACACTGTACACATTTTCTGTCAAAATGAAAGAAGAAATGCATTTGTACTTCACTGAATGTTGAGTGAACATTATTCCCAGGCGTCCGGGGGCCACAGAAGAAGATGTGCCAGGCTGCATCAGGCTGCATGAGTTTGACATTTTAGATCGAGTGTGATTTTATTTATGAATAAAGCCCTGTCCGCACGTAGGAGGGCATCTTATAAAACAATCATCCACACGAGCACGCAGATATATGGCACTAAAAACAAAGGTTTTCAAAACCACCGGTCCAAGTGGAGATTTGGGGAAAAATCCGGTTCTACGTTTGGGTATGGACGCAAATCAATCAATCAATCAACATTTATTTATATAGCACCTTCCAACAGCCTAAACAGTGCACGAGGTGCTTCACAGGGAACACATAAAACAGATAAAAACATGAATTAAAGGAAGACTATCTCAGAATAATCTCGAGTAAGTGCAAAGGCTTGTCTGAATAAGCTGCGCTTTGAAGGCTGTAAATTCAGTGACCGTCCGTAAGTGAGAAGGGAGCGCAAATAACCGGAGTTTTACGTTTCTAGACGTCACTGCTCGCGACAAAGTATGCCGTGATGTCACACATGCGACCTGTATTTACATCAGAAACAAGGATGGTGAGGTGTTTCGGGCATGCCCATCCGGGAGAAGGCCCCCGGGAAGACCTAGGACACGCAGGAAGGACTATGTCTCACAGCTGGCCTGGGAACGCCTTGGTGTCCTCCCGGTGAAGCTGGAAGAGGTCGCCGGAGCCCAGGAAGTCTGGACTTCCCTACTAACTGCTGCCCCCGCGACCCGGACCCGGATAAGCGGAAGAAAAAGGAATGGAATGGAACAACATGGATGCCCTCATGTGCTGGTTGTAACTATTGTTTAAGCGCTTCTTGCTTGCTCGTTTTTGCAAGCCCAAATACTGCTTTACGTTGAAAAGCAGAGGCGAAGAAGCACTTTGAGGTCGGCCTGGTGCCAGGTTTTATGTTTTGCGGAACTGACGGGATGACAAAGGATGATTCTGATTTCTGATCTGGCATGCCTATGACTGTGATTCCCCGTGCATTTATGGAGTTATGCGAGGGTGCCTTTTTTTTATTACGAGGTTGTGTGGACACCATTTTTCAATAAACAGAGAGGAAGAAGTATACGGTTTTACAAGTACCCTCCTACGTCCGGACAAGGCCTGAAATACAGATCATAAATGATGCCTCATATACAGCAACTCAATTAATTTCCGAATTATTCAGTTGCATACTGCCCTACTAAGTGTCCTGTCCGTCTGATTAAGAATCTTGAATAGCTTTGTCAGCTCAGCTGCATTCTCAACTCAACTTAAGTGTCTAATTGAGAGCTGGGAATAACACTCCCAACCAGAAAGAGGTGCTTTCCATTGCAAACAAAAAACACACAAAAAAGAAAAAGTCCTCCCTTCCTAACTTTTACAAAAAAAGCCTGACGACACAATCCACTGCTCTAAATACGTTTTTCTCGCTCTCTCCCAATTTTTTCTAACTTTTAGTCTCATGTCAGACAGTAAGACTTCACCTCAAAGTGGCACATATCAGCAGCATGATGGAGGCAAAGGAGTCTTAACTAAGTGTCATGGAGCGCTTGATAAAAGAAGCCATCCCGTTTTGACATTTTTTTCCCCCTGCTGAGCCGGGGGCGGCGGATTTGACAGAAGCTGCTGTGCAAAGGTATCACTTTTTCCTGCACCCTGCTAATTGGAATGGTTAAATTGCACTTCTCCTCTAACCCCCTTCCTTTACAGTCAACCCTCCCCTGCACCTGGCTTTGTTTTGCCTTCTAGTGAGAAGCTTGACTGTAAGGTTAAAAACTGCTTGTTGGGTGCACCAGTAAAAAAACTAAAATGAATAAATTAGTGCTCTTGCCATATTGCCTACCGTCCCAAAAAGGGGTACGTGCGCCCCCAGGAGTACACCAACGTGAATAAAAGGGATAAACAATTAGCTGACAATTACGAGGAGAGCGGAGCAAGATCAGGAGCAAGAAGTTGTTCATTGCTCTGTGTGCATTATGAACAAATACATTAGTTGGATGATTATTTTGTGCATTACGAGTGCTTTATCTTGAAGCGTGAACTTACGTATTGGCGTTCCAAATACCGCACAGCGAAGCGGGGAAACTGTGCCAGTGTGAGTGGGGATGTTATTTTCTTTATGCTTTATGTTATGTTAGATATTTTAAATAATATTATCTAAGATAGGCTGACTCCAGAAAACGGTAATGTTTTCCTGTGTTTTGCAGAGACATGCTGGTGCAGGACAGATTTGCCGGCAGTATCCTCTTTTCTTTACGCCCCTTTTCATGCAGTGAATGTTAAGTGTTTGTACTTCAATTTGGGAGAAAAATGTATAGTTCTAATTTTCTCTATAGGATGAGAATGAATTTCTCTGAATTGCATAGAATTCAATTCAAACTCCTGTAATTCAAATTCAATTCAACATCCTGTGGGGTGGAGTCAATTCAAATTCATCCCTTGAATGTAACTGAATTCTGAAATCCTGAATGTGACCATGAAAAATAAAAATGTTTTACTCGTAGTTAATATGAAATTCATTCACCAATTAATTACATTCAATAATTCACGTTATTTAAGATAAAACTTTTGTTTTGAAATTGTGCAAGGGTAGCGGGGTACATGGCTTCAGGTCAAATGTGTGAAGGGGTAAGCGACTGTAAAAAGTTTGGAAACCACTGCCATATTGTATTACCCAGGCTTCACGTATTCTGGATTTTGGAGGCCGATCACAGATAAGTGACTTTAAAGAAACTACTAACTGGTCTGATCACGTGAGGGACAAATATGTTTGTTTAAAAAACTTGTATATTTCCAGCATGTATAGTACTTGTATGCACTGTTGAGTATCAACACCAGCATTCTTAACTATTTTTGGGGAACTCCTAAATTGAGATGGTTAAAACTAGGGTAGAATAATTTGGGTAACTAATCTAGTTGGATATTTTTTCCCTAGCATATTGCGATTGCAAGTTTACAGAACTTATTTGGGGTTTTTTCCAACAATGCCTAATACGATATACAGGTGGTTCTCTCAATTTATGGCGTTTCAAGTGTTGCGGTTTTGTGGTCACGTAGGCACTCCTGTAAATTTATTAAAGACTTCATTTTGGTCGGTAAACCCGAGACCCACAGGAGGACTAGTTACTGCGCACAAGCAGCTCACATGAGGAGGTTGTCTATCAACTATTGTCTTTTTATTGCAAAAACAAAAGAGGATACTGTCTGCAAATTTGACTGTGGTACTTGCGTCACATTCAAAAACGGTTGGAAATCACAAAACACATAACTACAAGGTCACTGGTCCTCTGAAAGTGAGAGTAATAACTCATTTAATATTGACCAATGAATGGTTGTCAGTGCTTTGAATTTTATTTCTCATTACCGGTTCATTTAATGATTTTTTAGAGCTTTATTACTGTATTCCATGTCCTTTGTGTGGTCTGTGTACAGGGTGAGTGATTTTGGCTACGACTTAACAAAAACTTGACTTTCATCAAGGTCTTTGACTGGAACTCAGACTTAGCCAAGAACTACCTGTCATTTCAACCCAACCCACAGTTTGGGTTTGGGAATCAAAATCCTCAAGAGGATTGGATTTTATTCTATGCCAGAGTCGCTGCCAGGTGTTGAGCCAATGTGGGCTAATTATAGCCCCTGGGCTTGTTGCCTACATATTGGCGTCTTCCCCGGTTAATGAGAGGGTAATTTCCCTGCGCCTTTGGGTCAAGGCATGGGCTCTGACTCCGATTACCCGGCCTCGTTGGAAGAGGGCCGCTGGGGAACATCCCCACTGGGGACTCCGGTGTGTTTTACTGAGGGACTTCAATGACCATGTTGGCAGCAACAGTGTAACCTGGAGGGGTGTGTGAGAGCAACTGTGCTAACCGGTTTGTCCAAAACAAACACCTTGTTCAAGATGAAGCATTTCACCCTCATCTACATGTGTTGTGTTTTATAGCTATTGCTGAAATTATTAATGTCTTATATGTTTTTATGTCACCAGAGCGCCATAAGATTGCGATTCAGTACTGTTGGTATGTATTGTTCAATGCTGAATCCCACCCAAAATAGGTCCAGACACAGCAACGGATGAATGATCACGCATATTCCAGCGACTGACACTCGTATCCACATTCTGGCAAGTGTAAAAATGAAAATGATTCAGGCAGGTATTACAAAATCCTCTACCACTGCAGGATCCCATGAGATAAGCACATTGTATTTTGAGAACCACGTGCCAAAGATTCACTGCTCAAAAAAAAATAGAGGAACACTTTTTAATGAGAGTATAGTAACCTATCAATCAAACGTCTGGGATATTGATCTGGTCAGTTAAGTAGCAGAGGGGGTTGTTAATCAGTTTCTGCTGCTTTGTTGTTAATGAAATCAACAACAGGTGCATCAGAGGGGCAACAATGAGACAGACCCCAAACAGGAATGGTTTTCCTGGTTGATGCCACTGACTCCTCATCTCTTTTGGCTGATTTTTTACTGACTGACTTTCCACTGCTGTAGTTTTTCATTTGGCTTGGATCAACATCTATGTTGATACTATGGTACGCTGCCTGTACGCTACAGAGGTTGCACAAGTAGTCCAACTTCTCCTAGATGGCACATCAATACATACCGTTACAAGAAGGTTTGCTGTGTCTCCCAGCACATTCTCAAAAGCTTGGAGGAGATTCGGAGACAGGTAGTTACTCTAGGAGAGCTGGACAGGGCCGTAGAAGGTCCTTGAATCCTCCGCAGTATCGGTATCTGCTCTTTTGTGCAAGGAGGAACAGGATGAGCACTGCCAGAGACCTAAAAAATGACCTCCAGCAGGCCATTGGTGTGAATGTTTCTGACCAAATAATCAGAAACAGGCTCCATGAGGGTGGCCTGAGGGCCCGACGTCCTGTAGTGGGCCCTGTGCTCACTGCCCAGCAACGTAGAGAATGATTGGCAATTGCCAAAGACAACCAGAATTGGCAACTACGCCACTGGCGCCCTGTGCTCTTCACCGACAAGAGCAAGTTTGACCTGAGCACATGCAACAGACGTGAATGGGTCTGGAGATGCCGTGGAGAACGTTATGCTGCCTGCAACATCAATCAGCATGACCGGTTTGGTGGTGGGTCAATGATGGTCTGGAGAGGCATATCCCTGGAAGGACGCACAGACCTCTACAGGTTATATAATTGCACCCTGACTGCTAATAGGTATCGGGATGAAATCCTAGAACCCATTGTCAGAACCTACACTGGCCAATACCCGACCTCATGTGGCTAGTGTATGCAGGCAGTTCCTGGAGGATGAAGGAAATTGATACCATTGACCGGTCCCACATTCACCTGACCTAAACCCAATAGAACACCTTTGGGACATTTTGTTTAGGTCCATCCAGCGCCGCCAGGTTGCTCCTCAGACTGTCCAGGAGCTCAGTGATTCCGTGGTCCAGATCTGGGAGGAGATCCCCCAAAACTCCATTCGTGGTCTCATTAGGAGCATGCCCTGAGGTTGTCAGGCATGCGTACGAGCACGTGGGGGCCACACAAACTACTGAGAATCATTTTGAGTTGCTACAATGACATTTTGGCAAAATGGACCAGTCTGCTGCATCATTTTTTTACTTTCATTTTTGAGGTGTCTATGATTTTGCCCCTCTATAGGGTGATCATTTTCATTTCTATCAAATTATGTGGGATCATTTTGTTACTAATACATCACCTACTTATTATCAGGAAAAATATTCAAGATCATTTTCCCCCCTGTTTAGATCTGATGTGTTTTCAAAGTGTTATTCTAATTTTTTTGAGCAGTGATTATAAGGAACAAACTGATTTTGTTAAAAAAAACTGTGTCTATTTCAAAGGACATTTAATCAGTAACTACTTGTCCATGAGGCAGGAATCACTCATTAGCTCCTGTGGTAAATATGAGGAATTGTCTCTAAGATACAGATGAATTTCATCAGATGACACCGATCATCAAGTATTTAAAAAAAACTAAGGTTGTAACGTTATTACGCTAATAATGTATTTTCACCAGATGAGGTAAAAATATATAAAACTTTATAAACAATATTTAAAATGTATATACACATATTGCACACTGCAGTTATTTCAGTAGAAATTATAAATTGTGGTGTTTTTTACTGCTGCAGATTATCATACAGCATATTCTTACATTGTTTAAAACAAATGGAACCAGACATTCAGTCCAAGTCAAGTCCATGTCATTAAATAGTAGCTCTTTATTTGACAGGAGCCGATGATAAAACTCACGACAAGCTTGTCAACACACTGGAAATTGCAGGAGGTCATTACTCAATATAAAAGTCTGACTCACCGCAACTTAAAACTTAAAAGGTGTACCTGAAAAAGATAAAAACATGTGCCAATACGAGTTTCAAATGTAAAAACAACACTTTATGTTTTCCAATAAGGCATTTCTTCATTTGGGATTATTTTTCATTTTAAAGTTGTATTGGTACATGCCTGTATAGTTACATCTTTTGTGTCATGTTGCTGTGTGATGAGTTTAGTGTTGTTTGTAAGATGACACCATGAGTCAGACTGTTACATTGTTATACTGTTATATATACTGACATCCAGCAATTACCAACGGTTTGATAAGCTTGTTGTGAGTACACTGATACCTCGTGATTGGTTCTAGTTTTTTTGCATTTTAATATGCAGTATACAGTATAATATAGAATGCTCCATGCAGTATATCACATGTCCATTCTTAATATTTCAGTACTTACAAAGATACTGACAAATGTGAGCATGTTTCTTTCAATTAAGAAAAATTTATTTAATAATTTACAGTTTGTGTTATTAATTGAACGCGGGGTTACATTAGTTAAGGTTTCACATTTAGACACAGCAGCTTAGCTGTTGGCTTAATATATCCCAGATGAATAATTATAAAGTACTCTTTCGAAAACATCTCCATTTTCTCTTTCAGCCCCTCTTTCAAAACTACAGTTTGGATCGTTTTAATGGAAATATGAAGTAAACACTGTAACTACAAGTACTATATTAAACAATATGTTACAAAGCCTAAAAAATGTCTTCATGTTTACGGTACAGTTGAAGTGCACTAGGCGCTTTCCATGTGTCAAACTAACTGCACACACTTCTAGGCACGCGACATGGAAGATGAACACAGAGAACAAACAGACTCGGCTAATCCAAACAGGCCAAAACTGTTTCTCCTGTGACTTGGTCCATGCTGAAATGAAACCCTGCCTTCTTCCCATCACCGTAAATGACATGGATTTGTTTCAAACCAAAAAGGAAAGCAGAAGAGAAAAACTGGCAGCATCTGGGCAGATTATGCAGACAGTTGACTGTTTTATAACCCTCCCACGGAGACTCTGCTGAACGGGAGCTGCGCTTTGATCACTTCGCTGAATCAACTGTGTTCATGGGTGTGTGCATTGCGGGTGAACTTTAGTCTGGAAAGTTTAGTTAGGATGTTTGCCCCAAGTTTTTTGGGAATCTACTTAAGTACTGCACATCCCAACGATATTAATTATTTTCATTGTTTTTATGTTATTGTCAATGAAAAAGAGCCTACCATCATCAGCTGAAGCATCACTGAGGTAGCCGTCATATTCAGCCGTCAGGGGGCTGTACTTCTGTCGGCTCTCCCACCGGAATCTTCCCGCATGTTTGACCTTAGAGGATGCATTGGCTCCTCTGAGACCTTGGGCTCGACTGACTGCTTCTTGGTACTGACCCATCAGTTCATCCTCGCTGTCTGATGATGAGCCCTCCTGGTCGCAATCAGCGTAAACCTTTTCTGTTGGGGGTAAGAAGAGGTAGTCTTATTTACTGATATTCATTCAATATCAACAAAAACAAAACAGTATTGGATTGTATCTAAAATTTCCAATATTGGCCCACTAATACAAGCAGCCCATTCCATACTCCACGCCAGCAGTTCTATCCAGCATCCCCGTACATGCAGTATGCATGATAACAACAACAGAGTGTGCTAGTGTGTTTAGCAAGGAGTCATGTCAGCCACGTGGCAGTATTTTTTGTTAAAGTCTGAAAAAGTCGTCGCTAAGTGCAAAATCTGTCATGGAAAATTTTCCCGTGGTGGCACAGAACCTAAACAGAACCGAAATAACCGACCTCATCGCGCATTTGATGCAGGATATTCACACCATGACTTCCGGAAATATCCACTGCTGTTTGAAACATTTGCAAAGTGGGAGAAACTCCCACAGGACGAGAAAAGTCATTGGCTATAACAGAAATCCTGTAAGAGATGGGTAATGCCGGATTTAAAAACGTCATTTAGAATCCCGAGCGTCACTACAGTATAAATATACAGTATATATTGTTGATAAAACTATACACCTAATGCATCAAGAAGTAAATGGGACAGTTTTCTCATACCTACTGTCGCTTACTAATGTTCTCTGCTTGAGTAATGTCACTTGACCAAGCCTTTTGTAACATCCCAAGCTACTCAGCAGGTAATAAATGTTTGTATGATTTGTGCTGATATTGGATCGATATCGGTATTGGTTAGTAGTCAAGGTTGCAATAGCGGAATCGGGACACCCCTAATTTAAGTGCTGTACAGTATATATAGCACGATAAATAATCTGAACTGTTTGATGAAAGGCAAATGATGGCTCACTTCTTGCACAAATTGTGCAGAAAGAAATCTCAAAACAAAAGTTCTGTACAGAAACTTCTATGCTACGTGTCAGTTTATATGCACTTATCTCTAACTGCATTGTTGGCCAAATACTGTGTGCTTCCGAAATGTTGGGGGTCATTTCAGCTCGCTTATCTTTGTGGGTTTCTCATCAATGAGAAAAAGCTTTTACATGCAGTCAGCCATGTTTGAATGTGACTTCAAATGACATCTGCTTTGGCTCTTGTCGATATTGTTCTTCTGAAGGACATAAAAAAGAATCCCTGACTGCTCCTGTCGTGTGTAAAATAGTTTTTGTACTAATTTAAACTATGAAGAAAATGCTGCAGAAGTCAAATTAAAGTCAGTGTATAGAGTGAATTAATCACCATATGGTGCTTTGCTTTGACAGGAACGAACTTTTCAACAAAATTTGATTAACATTGCATACTATTGTACTTTTTGAGGGTGTTCTTCTCGTTCACGTCCGGCTTATAATTTGGTGGGTCAACTCAAATATTCAACTAAAGTTGTTTTTTTTTAAGTTTGATATTCTGCACCCAGGTTAGTGGGAGCATGTTTAAGTGCCTGCACCATCTAACAATGTAAAACATATTTTCATGAGCTTTTTAAAAAAAAGTTATATACAGTATATATACAATATATATATTTATAGTGGTTGAATGTAGATTTCCGGAAGCAGAATGGGTTAAATACAAAGAATGCACAACGCTAGTCATGGCCAAATTTTTTGTGAGTGACTTAAAGGTGCCTAAAAGTTGGAGACATGGTGTCTCCAGCGTGTCCTGGATCTTCCCTGAGGTCTCCTCCCGGTTGGACGTGCCCCCAGGGAGGCGTCCGGGGGGCATCCTGTCCAGATGCTCGAGCTACCTCATCTGACTCCTCTCAATGCGGAGGAGCAGCGGTTCTACTCCGAGTCTCTCCCGGATAACAGTGCTTCTCACCCTATCTCTAAGGGAGAGCCCAGCCACCCTGCGGAGAAAACTCATTTCATCCGCTTGTACCCGCGATCTTGTCCTTTCGGTTACTACCCAAAGCTCATGACCATAGGTGAGGGTAGGAACGTAGATCGACCGGTAAATCGAGAGCTTTGCCTTTTGGCTCAGCTCTCTCTTCACCACAACAGATCGGTGCAGAGTCCTCATCACTGCAGAGGCCGCAGAAATCCGCCCGTCCATCTCGCGTTCCATCCTTCCCTCACTCGTGAACGAGACCCCTGAGTCACCACCTTATCGTGGTGGAAGAGTTTGCGTGTCCCAATGATCCTAGGAGCTAAGTTGTCGGGGGCTGCCATGCCCTTGGTAGGGTTACCCATGACAAACTGGTCGTAGGGGAGGGACTAGACAAAGCGTGGCTCAAAAGACCCTGATGATGGCTTACAACAATGGATTTCGTTTTCCCTTGCCCGGATACGGGTCACCGGGCCCCCCCTTTGGAGCCCGGCCTGGAGGTGGGGCACGATGTCAAGCGTCCGGTGGCCGGGCCTGCACCCATGGGGCGCGGTCGAACACAGCCCGAAAAGGTAACGTGGGTCCCCCCTCCCATGAGCTCACCACTCGTAGAAGGTGTCAAAGTGGTTGGGTGCAAAGTGAGATGGGTGGCGGCCTTGGCGGAGGCCTTGGTGGTCCGATTCTCGGCCACAGAAGCTACTAGCAAACTCCTGAAGCACAAAATTCAAATCACTCCCAAACATGACTGTAAATAAATCATTTTCTCTGATGGTGGTGTGTCACAAAGTGTTCTTTATGACACTTTGTATATTGCTATAAATATACTGCTATTGATTGCAAGATTCTTCTAAAATAAAATCATCACACATGTATATTACTGTAATAGCTATCTACAAACCTTTCTATCTTATATTAGTTTTTCTATCAATGGCACACAATTGGTACAATAATTGCTACATATTCAATACAGAAAGATAACAAATTAAAAGTAGGGGGAACTATTAAATACTCTAAGCTCTAAGAAAATAAGGGTTATTATTTTATCCATAAATAAATTGCAGTTAGAAATCTCACAGTTTTTGCATGTTTATGTTTTGTTACATTTTGTTTTGAGCGCGGCACATTCCCATTTAGTTTGACCATAGATGTAAGCCTGTGCTAACTTTAGACATGCTTTATTTTTGCAGTTTTTCTTTCACCCCATAATAGTTCCCAAATGCTGATACTAGCAAACCGCTGCACAACACAAATGTTGATGTAGTTTCATAATTCTTCCAGTAAGGTGGCAGCAGAGCTTTAAATATCTCCAACAAGGCATTGATTTATTCATTCATTCATTTTCTATACCGCTTATCCAATATTTTTAAATATCTCCAAACTGTGGATAATATGCTACATAAGCCACTATTTAGTTATCAAATTTTACCTAATTACTGTATTATACACACGTTAAACGATATACTGTACATATTCTATACATTATACACACACACGAGCGTAATACAGTATATAAATGGATTCATATGTGTATTTATTTAACTATTTGTCACACCAATTCAAAAGATAAGTTATTAGGTCAGTATCAGCCTAACGTGCCTTTTGGTGTTCTCATCAAAACCACTTAGTCACCATGAAATTATATTAGAATAATGGAAGTGGTGGGGGTTATAATGCATGGCTTAACATTTGAACACATATTAAAACCAATGACCACTCTCTTGAAATGTGTTTCATTTTATGTCATTGCCTTTGATATGATGTCCATAAATATGGCATGTCCCACACTGATCTCCTCACCTTTGAATCTAATACATTGTTAAATGATAAAAAATAAATAAATAAAGCAATGTTAACATGACTGTATTGTCCTCACCAGGTTATATGATCAAATTAACTTTTAATAATATAAACAATTTTTCATAAAGATACAGTATTAAACAATTTACCTGGAATTGGTGTCCATCCTGTCATTATAAGGAAATTTGTCTTTAGGAAATCATAGAGACTAACAGTGACGTCACCTTCATCACTTTATCATTTCCTCAATGGAGGTTGGAACATCTGCTACTTGTCCAGTAAGTAGCCGCACTTACTATACTTTTATTCTTCATATTATTTGTACAGTTTAGTCACTCATTTTGGAGAAGTATTTCTCTATATTATATATATTATAGCACAATAGCAGTAAAATTGCAGTGTGGCATTCAATCAGTGATCAATTTAGTAAAAAAGCAGGTGTGAATCAGGTGACCCCTATTTAAGGATGTAAACCGGCCCTAATTGCACAGCCTTCATGAATGCTGGGTTTGTTTTCTGAGAATCTACTGCACGTACTGGTAACTCGTTTGCCATGTAGCAATGAAAATATACTAATAACAGGGATTCATCTGGTTAGTCACATTGCACTGCTATTATTTTGAACACTACTGTATATGTAAGTGGTATGGTATTATATGTAGATATAAGTGTATCTATAAGTAGTATCTATTATTTGTCCAAGTTAAAGTCTTTTAAGTGCAATTATCAAGTGTTTGTATAACCTGCTGAAACACATGACTGATTTTATAAAAAAATATGATCTGACTATTTAGTATTTCAGGCAAAAGTGTCAAGGGGAAAATACACAAAGAAATAATAATAAGAAACTCAACAACTGAAACTGAGGCCTGTCATGTCAATGTCCACGTTGCCAGTTTCATGTTTTGTGAAAATAAAGAACGTTTGGCAAAACCTCTTGTGGTTATTGAGGTCAAATGGTATTTTTAGAAAGACCTTTGTGGTTTCCATTTTATTTAGGATTTTAATGAGATTAATCAGTTTTCAAATGAATTAATCATGATTAATCACGGTTTGCAACTATGTCTGAAATATGCAAATTTTACTGTGTTTTATTGAAAAAAAAACATAAAAGACAGGGAAGATTTATATATATTTGTATGGAATAACAGCTCCAATTGAACTGAAAAGTATATCAAGCTAAAATATAGCACACATCACTGATCCCTAATTTGGCAACACTGTGTGAGAGGAAACTGTATCAAATATAGAGGTCAGTCTATTTTTCCCCCCTTTACAACATTTGTATTTACTGCATTTGTTGAATATTATATACAAAGACAGAAAAACACACACTAAAATACTGTACAATCACAGTGGGAGTTAGATTTCAAGTATAATCAATGCAAAGTATTCTAAGCAGTACATACATAAATCCTGGTTACCTTGTAGCTCTGTATTTTTTCTGTAGTCATCGAGGCACTGAAGGCTCCCTGCATTCTCAAGCATCGACTTGTTGTTGAGGTACCAGAAGAGGAGAGTCATGAGTGTGATGAAGAGTCCGATGGCTGTCAAAAATCCCAGCACCTCGGGAGAGACTGACAACGCAACAACACTTTGATTTAAATTATGTCAACAAATTGGAGACAACATGATTGTATGAATACCGTTGTCCCTCGCTATATTGCGTTTTTTCTGAAATTAAGGAATTAAACAGTGATCATTAATTAATAATCGTTGTTTTGGGGTAGACTATAATTAGTCAAATCATATTAAAATACAAGCAATATGTAGAATTCTGGTCACTGGGCGACAATAATGGTGTAAAACATTGTACCTTACTTAAATTACATTACCTAAACACTGCATAAAGTCAGGTATGACATGTCCGGCAGTATAGAGTAAAAAAATGATCCTCCCATCCCGTGTGGAAGTGGTCAGTTATAGGCTTCATGAGTTTAAAAGAAAATCAATTCAAGGCTAACTTGGTAACTCACTAGCTGGTGAGCTCACTAGCTTGCTAGCTAATGGCTCGCGAGTCCTTGAGTTGCAATGTGATGTAAACAATGAATAATAGGAGTCTAAAGGTACAGTATTTGTAGGGGTGTTATTTCATGTTTACAGGGCTCTAATAATGGTAAAACCGTATTTATAAAATCATAAACAGGTTTTCTATGCTCTAACTGCGAAAACATTACATTTATTAACATTGAATCCTTTCATCCATCCATTTTCTTCTGCTTATCCGAGGTCGGATTGCGGGGGCAGCACCCTAAGCAGGGAAGCCCAGACTTGCCTCTCCTTGGCCACTTCGTCCAGCTCTTTCCCGGCGGATGCCGAGGCGTTCCCAGGCCAGCTGAGAGACATAGTCTCCCCAGCGTGTCCTGGGTCATCCCCGAGGCCTCCTACTGGTTGGACGTGCCCTGAACCCCTCCCCAGGGAGGCGTCCGGGATGCTCGAGCCACCTCATCTGGTTCTACTCCTAGTCTCTCCCGGATGACAGTGCTTCTCACCCTATCTCTAAGGGAGAGCCCAGCCACCCTGCAGAGAAAACTCATTTCGGCCGCTTGTACCCTTGATCTTGTCCTTTCGGTTACTACCCAAAGCTCATGACCATAGGTGAGGGTAGGAACGTAGACTGACCGGTAAATTGACAGCTTTGCCTTTCGGCTCAGCTCTCTCTTCACCACGACAGACCGGTGCAGAGTATTTGAATCCTATATTGCAGAAATTCAGTCTGGAACCAATTAACCACTACAAACAAGGAATGACTATAGTGTGTAACCACTAGAGACAAATGTAGAAAAATGTATTTTAACTAAAGATTATATATACATTTGTATTTGATTGGGAGAAGTAAGAATTTGATCCTTATACAAAACATGACTTTGTACTTTGTGGCAGAAACCCTTTTTGGCAAGCACAGAGGCAAAATGTTTCTTGTACAGTGGAACCTCAATTAGCTTTCCTGGTCTGGGTTTTTTTTTTAAATCCAAAATGGTTTTATCTCCAAAAGGGGGGTGCGGGAACCACTGCTGTAATGTTTGGTGAGACAAACATGGATGGATGGACACAAGCATCAGACTTAGCATCACGCTTTGCAGTCATTGCAAATCACAAGTTTAATATTCAAAGACGACATCACATGAGCGAGCAAGCTCGTTACTAGATACCCACGGTTGTTTACATGCTTCAGATGCGGTTTGATGAGGTCATCATTTGCGTGCCGGAAAAAACAGGAGCCCATAGGCCTATTTACAGCATTTTCACTACAGGGAAAAAACCCAATACCAATATTGACCGAAATTACATTTCTATGCAAATATTGGTGGGCCAATATTATCAGACATCCTTTACTGTGACAAAATGATAGATAGTCGCTGTGGGTCCAACAAGTTGTATGACCAAAGCAGCTCGCTGTTGCAACAAAGTACGAGCCTGTTGCTATATTTTATTTACTGACACTTCAGTAAAAAAGGGACTGTTTGAAATTTCTGTGTAGAAATATGCCACTTCCCCCGATGCCTGATTTGAATAAACTACCCTGAACTTTAAAAAGTTTCGCGGCCACAGGAATATTTTAGTTTCATGATTAGATACCAGGAGCCAAAAGTTCATGAATCTTTGGTGGAAAAGAGGTTCTTGTCTGGTATGTGTCAGAACTGAATTGTGTCAAATGAAGTCATGTTTGTCACCCTTTGTTATAACGTGTCTCCATTGTTGCACATTTCTATTGTGCAGCCTTTATTATGTCTTATTTTCATGGAAGTGTTGCCAAGTTGAATATCAAAAAGCCCAAAACGCATCTCATAATCACAAAGACACCCACATACTTCACAGGCAGGCCTAACACTCTCACCAGCCTTCCTATACAGACTCCCACGCATGTTCTGACAGGATTCTGAAGCACAATGCACTGCACTGATTAAACACTCAGGCATGCAAGCACATAACCATGGACTCACAGTTTGATAGACCTTGATATCAAACGGAAAATGTAGCCAAAATGTCCTTTGAGTTTGCAGAGGAATAGCAGGCAGATACGTGCAAATTCCTATTCCATTAGAAATCACAGGGGATGAGGTTATATTAGTGAAAGTTCAACTGCGAAACACAAGCCATACTTTCTGTACAGTTTATACCACAATAACCTTTCACACTCCTGGATAAATCTCTATGATTAAAACATGTTATAAAGTGTTTTTTTTTTTTTACAATATGCTGCAGTTAGAAATGCAGAAATAAAAGGACGCAGCACACAGCAGGCAATATCACTATTTGGTGCAACAGGTGCCCGGGAAAGGACCAGTTATTCAGTTATTCCTAATGTACCTTTCAAAATGAATCTGAAAAGATTAAGTGATTAAATAAACACATAAAACTGCCTATTGTTACATAATATTTATTTTAAGTTTAGTTATTTTCCTGTCAAACATGTCCCAAATCGGTTAGGTAAATGAAAAGCTTCAATTCCTTGACAATGGAGATGCAAACGTGTCACTTTTGTAGAAAACAATAACAATGTTTTTATTTTAAGAGTTGTGACAACAAAGCAGCACAGGCAACATGACACTGAACGAGGCGGCGGGGGAGGTGCCCTTAGGTGCTCAAAGTTCGACTTCCCTGCCCTACCTTTTCTGACGCAGATTAATTCATGTACTCCACAGCTACGCTCGCCACCTGGAAAGACAATGCATTTAAATGAGCCACATTGTGATGGAGGGAACGGAAGACAACACCATGGATACTCAGTATACTATAGTATACTACAGTATACAGTTGACATATTCACGCAAAGTAAATCAAAGCGAATGTAATACAAATAAAGGACAATGAAAGAATGATGATAGTAAGAGGTTGGCCTATGAGTCCTAAGTATGTAGTGCTTAGTACTGTAATCCCTCATTTATTGTGGTAAACTGGTTCCAGAAATTCCGCAAAGTAGAACTCCTTATTTATGAATGGAATATTTTCATAATTAGAGCATAGAAAAAACGATTACAACCTTCTAAATACAGTCTTCAACAGTTTTTAGAGCTAGACAACACACACATATTCACTTTTGCACTCTTATTTCCTAATATAGTAGACCTTATAATACAAAACAAGTCATTTAAGACATAAATAATACTTGTTGGAGTTCCGTAGTTGAGGTGCGGACAGGAAGTAACATTGAGTTTCAGCTGGACGTGGGTTACAACTAGAACAGTAGCCCGTGTTTTATTATCCGATCGACTCCTCTACTCAGAGTCTGGCCACTCCAACTTTCTCATCCTCCTGGACCTCACAGCAGCATTCGACACCATTAACCACTCCATCCTCGTGTCCTGTCTCCAGAACTCACTCCACATCACACTAACAGACAAGAATTCATCCACATGAATTACTACTCCTCCTCCACCACCCCCCTGTCACAAGATGTCCCCCAAGGTTTGGTGCTTGGTCCTCTCCTGTTCATCCTCTACATCCTCCCCCTTGGAAACATCATCCGCCGCTATGGACTCCATTTCCACTGTTATTCCATTCCATTTTAATTTCTTCTGTTTATCTGGGTTGGGGTCTCGGTGGCAGCCGTCTCAGTAGGGAAGTCCAAACTTTCCGGGCCCCGGCCACCTCTTCCAGTTCTACCAAGAGGACACCAAGGCATTCCCAGGCCAGATGTGAGATATAATCCCTCCAGCGTTTCTTAGGTCTTCCCCGGTGTCTTTTCCCGGCTGGGCATGCCCGAAACACCTCACCAGAGAGGCGTCGGGGAGGCATCCGAACTAGAGCCACCTCAACTGGCTCCTCTCGATGTGAAGAAGCAGCAGCTCTACTCTGAGTTCGTCCTGGGTGGTTGAGGTCCTCACCCTACCTCTTGGGGTGAGTCCAGCCACCCTACGGAGGAAACTAATTTCCGCCGCTTGAAACCGCAATCTCGTTCTTTCGGTCATGACCCATAACTCATGACCATACGTTAGAGCTTTGCTCTCTGGCTCAGCTCTCTCTTCATCAGCGTCCGCATTACTGCCTACGCTATACCGATCTGTCTGTCAACCTCACGCCCAACCTTCCCTCAGTCGTGAACAATACTCCAGAGACACCAAATCCATCAACCCTGCAACCAACTCGACCCTCTGCCTCACTGAAATAAAAACCTGGATGCAGCAACATTTTTCTCAAACTGAACAATGACAAATGAGAAATTATCATCATTGGTCCCCAAAACATCAGAAAATCCACTCAAGACTTCTCTCTGTCTATAGACACCACTACCCTCTCTCCATCACCACTCATCCGGAATCTTGGTATCCATTTTGACCCCACCCTCTCCTTTGAACACCATATCAAACAAATAATCCGGACAAATAATCCTCCTCATCACTTACAAAGATAACCATGACCTGGACTCCTCCTACCTCTCTGACCTGCTTCAATAAGTGGTATTTTGTCCCCACACCAATTGTAAGTTGTAAGCACACTTTTGTAAGTTTAGAAAAAGTCAATTGGGGGCTAACTAGTGACTACAAGGCTGTTCTTTAATACCTGCAGGTTTCCAATAATGGTAAAAAAAAAAACTGTATTTAGAAAGTCATAAACAGGTTTTTGATGCTCTAACTATAAAAATACTATGTTTATTAATATCGAATACTATTTCATGGAAATTAATTTATCACAGTTGGGTCCAATTGGAACCAATTAACCACAATAAATGAGGGATGGCCGGATTTGTCCTTTGTTCTGTTAGACATGGACAAATGACGAGTTTTAGATGACCAAAATAAAACAAAAACATTATTTGAACCTATTTTAACCCATTTTTTGGCCGATTCATTTGTAATGAAAATTATGGCACAAAATGCAATTTTTTAAATGACAAAATGTATAAACACTAATTATTGATGGTGTCAACATGTTTAACACATGTGTGAAGGTGTGATTTAGTTATATATAATTGACATGGTGGGATAGGCTCCAGCATCCCCGCGACCCTAATGAGGATAAGCGGTATAGAAAATGAATGAATGAACGAGTGGATTAGTAGGTCGGATTAAATTAACTTCCTACTCTTTTTCCGACATGTGTGTCTGAATGGAAGTGTAATGATGTGAGTCAGCTGACTTATAATTAAAACTTGAAACTAGATTAATTAGTATAGTAATCACTCAGGGCCATCTTGTCAAGCTGACTAAAACGCCTATGACAAGACAACAACTAATTGGATTTCTTCAATGCTAGATCTCATCTGCCTCTTTTTTGGTATGGAGTTAACATGCAATTTCTTCACTTTCACTTGGTGCCATCAGCTGCATCATCTAAAAGACATGGGCAGGTAGCCTGGCAAGCTCTGAAAAACCACCTCATCAACATGCTGTCGGTAAAGTGAGTTGCTGCACGGCTTCTGTAGTTGACAGAATGCTGACAGGTGCGATCCAGTCTAAGTGGTGAGCCAGATGCAGACACTTGTTGACAAGGCTGACAGCACCAGGATGCTGCACTGCTGTCCACCACATCAACACACCAGCTGTGTGTGGGCGGAAGCTACCCATGCTCTTTCCTTTAACACACACATACTTGTCAAATCTATTTCTTGTGCTTTTTGAGGAGAAAAAGAGTCAGTCAGATCGTTACAGCTTAGGAATATGGAAAATCCTATTTTTGAAAACAAGAAAATGACTGCAAATGACCGGATGGCGCTCCCACAATGTGGCCATTGATAAGATAAGGTTTAATTCTCATAACAATTTTCACCAATGGATGTCAAGCTAAGTTTACTGCTTCAGTATCAAGTAAAATACGGTATACTATATTGAACAACTGCAATATTATTAAATATTATACATGCTTATAGTTACATTTACTTTGGGTGAAGAAAGTGAACGTACTTTTTATGGGGAGTAGCACTGCTATGTAACATACAGTATATTATGTAGTAAACATCAAGGGTTTGTGATATTTACAGTACATTCATGAAGAAACTAAGTACTTTGTATAGTCATCTATCCATTTATATAACTGAACAAGCTGAAACAACTATGAAACATTTTCCTTCTTTTCATTCACCTTAGAAAACTGGGTTTACCAATAGCTGTGCTCAAAAAAAACAAAAAACACAACAACTTTAAAAATCCTTAGTCCAAAGACCTCCGACCGAGATTCAAATCGACTAATTACATGTTTTCAGTGTAGACGGCATTGTTTTTCACTAAGATTATATGTACAGTATATTACATTGAGAAATAACAACTAAAAGCCTGAATAAAATAGACATTTGCAATAAGTAAGATCCTTAGCGTCAACTCAGACATGTGTTTGTTTACAGTCTAGTCGAAAAGCACTTGATGTTTGATTGTTTATTTTGTTAACATGCACAAATATAATTTTATAGTAGATGGAGGGATGTTAAAATTGTCATAATTTGTTATTTCTGTTGTAAAGAGTCCCCAAGTACAAAACGGGTGAACAGGTTGTAGCACATTTATTCTGGTGTACCAGTCACAGTAGTTATTGTAGGGTGGCGATGACAGTAACAATAACTGTTTATTAGTGGTGTGATTATTATTTAAAGGACCATAACAATGTCAGCTCCACTGAGAAGCTAGCAGACGCCTGGCTGTAGAAGATCGATCATGCAGGTCTACCAGGGGAGTTCAAAGCTTGGCTGTATCAGCATGGCCTGCTTTCCAGACTGATGTGGCTTCTGACAGTGTACGAAGTCCCACTTTCAGTGGTGGAAGGAGTGGAGCGCAAAATTCATTCTCACCTCAGGAAGTGGCTGGGAATTCCACCTTGTTTCACATCAGATGGGCTGTACATCAGATCTGGACAACTTCAACTTCCTTTCTCATTTTTGGTTGAGGAGTTTCAAGTAGCCGAGTGCAGAGTGGCTGTGACTTTAAGAGAGTCTAGAGATAGCAAGGTCAGGGAAGCTGGAGTAAAGACAAGGTCTGGGTGAAAGTGGGAGGACTCTGCAACTCTGGCCTTGGTTGAAGCAAACTTGAAACTCAAGGACATTGTAGGTGCACTTTGCATTAGAAGGCAAGGTTTGGGAATGGCCCACTTTCAATCTTGGAAGAAAGCTAATGTAGCCGAAAGAAGAGCCATGCTCCAAACAGAATTAAGGGATCTAGAGGAGAAGAGGAAAGCCAAGTCTGTTGAGCTAGGGTCCCAAGGTGCATGGGCAAAATGGGATCTTCCGAAGAGGAACGTGACCTGGAATGATCTCTGGAGACTTGGGCCGACCGGATTTCTTTCCTGCTAAGGGCTGTTTATGACACCCTCCCATCTCCAATGAACCTCAACAGATGGCTTCTAGAGGCAAACCGATTGTGCAAGCTCAGTGGGTTGGGAGGAACCATGGCCCACATCCTGGCTGTGCTAGCTCCGGGCAGATATTGATGGCAGCATGACGAAGTACTGATTGTGCTCACTGATGTTTTGGAGCAAGAAAGAATCAGGAATTGTTGGTGTTAGATTAGGCCATCCCCTGGTATAGTATTTGTTAAGGAGGGTACAAAACCACCAGAGCCCAGTAAAACCAAGGCAAGCTTGCTACAGACTGCACAAGCGTGGGAGCTTAGGGTTGATCTGAAGAGAAAACGCCAGTTCCCGAATTTTGTCCACACAGCCAGACGCAGTACTATTCTCCCCAGAAGGAAAGAAGATCATCCTAGTGGAGCTTACTGTGCCAAGGGAGGAAGGGTGTGAAGAGGCATATGAAAGAAAATCTATGCGCTACAGTGACCTGGTGCAGGATTGCAAAAAGGAAGGCTGACAGACGTGGTTGTACCCCGTTGAGTCGGGGTGGAGAGGATTCCCTGCCCAATCAGTCTGGAAGTTGCTGACTGGTGTGGGAATAAGAGGATCAGAGAGGAAAAAGGCGGAGCAAAGACTGGGGGAGGCACCAGCGAGAGCCTCCTGTTGGATTTGGAACAGGAGGGAGGAGATGAGCTGGCAGCCAGGAGGGAGTGAGTAGTGGCTGACCACCACTGCTGACCCACCAACAAGAGAACGTTATGGTTAAGGGTTGAAACACTCAATGATTGTTGGAAACCATCTGATGACACTCCCCCTGGCTAAAAGCTCCAGTCTTCGTGCGGTGACTGAAGGAGAAGATTCCGCAGATGTAGGCGATCACTATTGGGTAGCGAACAATGCATTCTAACAGCGAGTGTCAAAAGATTCCCTCTCTTCCCTCAAAGATGTGTACTATTATGTACCTTCATTTCAGAAGGAGGGGCGGCATGGCTCCAAAGCCGGAGGTTGCGGGTTCGATCCTCCACTCACTTGTGTGATTATGTGCTCACGTACCCGTTGAGCACCGGTACTGAACCCCCAGTTGCTCATGATTCTACGATAACACTCTCGTTGACCTTAGTTGTCGGTATGGCGAGAAAAAAAAATCACTTCAGAAGGAAGCAGGTACACCAAAAAAGATCCCAGACATCTGACAATTTTTTTTCAGGTCTGTCCCAGTTTCTACAAAGAGATGTCCTCTGCTTGACTTGTGTAAGCAGAATGGCTGTCTGGGCCAAAAAAGAATGGTCTCACGGGACCATAAAGCAAGCTGAATGGGAAAATGTGACATTCTTGTACATTTAAATGTGTATTACAGGGGTCATCAAATACATTTGGCCAGAATTTTTATTTGATTTTTTTTAAATAGGTTGCTTTACGTCACACCGATCACTAATGCCATATCGTGGCGAGAGTGTTATCATAGCATCATGGCAACTGGGGGTTCAGTATCAGCACACAAGGGATACTTCGACCTGACCACACAAGTGAGCGGAGGATCGAACCCGCCACCTTCGGTTTGCCTGAGCTATGCCGCCCCCAAGGGCCAGAATATAAATATATACATAGCTATAAATAAATTCTCTATCACGGTTGGAAAATGGGGATGCACGGTGGTTGACTGGATAACATGTTGGCCTCACAGTCAGAAGGTTCAGGGTTCCAATCTCCATTGGGCATCTCTGTGTGGAGTTCTCATGTTCTCCCCGTTTGTGCGTGGATTTTCTCCGGGTACTCCGGTTTCCACCCACATTCCAAAAACATGCATGTTAGTTTAACTGGCGACTCTAAATTGTCTGTGTGATTGTTTGTTTGTTTGTCTATATGTGCCCTGCAATTGACTGGCGACCAGTTTAGGGTGTACCCCGCCCCTCGGCCGAAGTCAGCTGGGGTAAGCTCCAGCATACCCGCGACCCTAATGAGGGTAAGCGGCATAGAAAATGGATGGATGGATGGATGGGTTGGAAAATGTGGGTCCCAGATTGAGACCACTTGAGAACCCCTGAACTAGAAGTACTGTCAAAAACATACATTAAAAATATATTGCAAACACATGAAAGAAACAGTGTTGACTATTTTCTTTGGATCTATATATATTTTCTTATCTATACTATGTAGGGATGTAAATGTCTTTGTGGTAAATGATTCAATACGCAACCACAATTATACTACAGCAGATTTTATGTAAAGGACATCCATTTAGGAAATATGGGCCATACTGTAATCTTATTCAAAAATAATATACTGTTAGAAATCCCACAGTTTTTGAATGTTTAATGCAAGCATTGATTTGTCCCACTGTGATTGATAGTCCTTGAATGAACCTTCACACAAGTTGCAGAGACCGATATTTTATTTATCTCCAAGAACACTGCATTCACAGTATACGGTATGCTTACCTTTTTTCTTTTACTTCATATTTTACCCCAAATGCTGATACTAAGTGGGGATGCATAAAGGTAAGATTTGATGACTTCTTTGAGTGCTAATGTGCATATTTTTGGTACGCAACATCTCTGGAAAACAGGTCCAGGTTCATACTGGTGGATGGTGGCTCTGTATTCATTTTGTGTTTTTAATTTGACATTGTTCCTGTCATAGTGATACACATTTATTCTATTCCATTCCATTACATTTTCTTCCGCTTTTCGGGTCCGGGTTGCGGGGGCAGCAGTCTCAGTAGGGAAGTCCAGACTTTCCGGTCTCCGGCGACCTCTTCCAGCTCCACCGGGAGGACACCAAGGCGTTCCCAGGCCAGCTGTGAGACATAGTCCCTCCAGCGTGTCCTAGGTCTTCCCGGGGGCCTTCTCCCGACTGGGCATGCCCGAAACACCTCACCAGGGAGGCGCCCGGGAGGCATCCGGACTAGATGCCCGAGCCACCTCAACTGGCTCCTCTCGATGTGAAGGAGCAGCGGCTCTACTCTGAGCTCCTCCCGGATGGCCGAGCTCCTCACCCTATCTCTTAGGGTGAGTCCAGCCACCCTACGAAGGAAACTCATTTCCGCCGCTTGTATCCGCGATCTCATTCTTTCGGTCATGACCCATAACTCATGACCATAGGTGAGGGTGGGAACGTAGATCGATCGGTAAACAGAGAGCTTTGCCTTCCGGCTCAGCTCTCTCTTCACCACGACGGTCCGGTACAGCGACCGCATTACTGCAGATGCTGCACCGATCCGTCTGTCGATCTCACGCTCCAACCTTCCCTCACTCGTGAACAAGAACCCGAGATACTTGAACTCCTCCACCTGAGGCAAGACCTCACTCCCAACCCGGAGGGTACAGTCCACCCGTTTCCGACTGAGAACCATGGCCTCGGATTTGGAGGTGCTGAGTCTCATCCCAGAAGCTTCACACTCAGCTGCAAACCGCTCCAGTAAACGCTGAAGGTCACAGCCTGATGAGGCCATAAGGACCACATCGTCTGCAAATAGCAGAGACGAGATCCTAAGGTCACCAAGCTGGACTCCCTCAACACCTTGACTGCGCCTAGAAATTCTGTCCATGAAGATTATGAACAGAATCGGTGACAAAGGGCAGCCTTGGCGGAGGCCAACGTTCACCGGAAACAAGCTCGACTTACTGCTGGCAATGCGAACCAGGCTCCTGCTTCGATTGTACAAGGACCGAATGGCACGTAGAAGCGGACCATCAATCCCGTACTCCCGGAGCACCCCCCACAGGACACCACGAGGGACACGGTCGAATGCCTTTTCCAGGTCCACAAAGCACATGTAGACTGGTTGGGCAAACTCCCACATACCCTCGAGTACCCTTGCAAGGGTGTAGAGCTGGTCCAGTGTTCCGCGACCGGGACGAAAACCACATTGCAGCTCCTCTAACCGAGGTTCGACTAACGGTCGTACCCTTCTCTCCAGCACCCTGGAGTAGACTTTCCCAGGGAGGCTGAGGAGTGTGATCCCCCTACAGTTAGAACACACCCTCCGGTCACCCTTTTTAAAAATGGGGACCACCACCCCGGTCTGCCAGTCTAGAGGTACTGTTCCCAACATCCATGCAATGTTGTAGAGGCGTGTCAGCCCACACAGACCCCCAACATCCAGAGTCTTGAGGAATTCAGAGCGGAACTCGTCTACCCCCGGAGCCTTGCCACTGGGGAGTGTTTTAACTACCCCAATTACCTCAGCCACGGTGATAGAACTATTTATAATAAATAAAATAAATTACATCGGTATAATGTACGTATGTTTTATTTGCGCTGCTTCAGTGAAAGAAGCCCCACATAGCTGTCCTAAGCTATGTCTGCCATTAACTAGGAGCTCTTACCTTGATTTTAGGCCAGAGATTACTCACATCTCAAAACAACACTCCTTAGTTGGGAAACGTATATGCTAATCCACTGTTAAATTTATAAATGACTATACTATTAAAAAAAATAGTGACAGTGCTTCAGTACCATCCCGCTTCCCACGGGCAAATAAAGGACGTAGTCCATGACAATTCCAATCACAGTGGCAGTACATCTTGTTGCAAGAGCCATCTGTCAGGGCTTTCAAGCTAAATTACCAATCAAAATACCCCTTTCTTTCTCTATTTCTGCTCAATATTTGTAGCTTCAGGGTCACCGCTGCTCGCTCAAACTACGGCGTTGGCCGAGGGTCAAACAGGACGTGTGCATGGTAATCGTGTGTCAAAACACCTTAACTTTAACAGCCCTAATATACCGTATATGCAGAGTATATGTACATTATACAAAAGGGAAGAGGGTCATACTTTTAATCCCTTTTATTTTGACTGGGATACAGATAGGCAGACATTGCACTCTTCTTATTTTTTATTGATGGTGTATTATATTTGCTTCATATTGCTACATTTGCTACATATTGCAGTTATTCAATTCCCAGTGCTCCTCTTTGGGATCCCGTTACTGTTACCATGCAGTAATGGTGACATCACACAAAAGGCATTTGACTGTAGCCTTCCACGGCCACACGCGATGCCCGCAAACCTGCTTTTCATTTGGGTTTTTGCTTAATAATGTGGAAACACTAGAAGGAAATGCACTCTGAAATACAAAATGTGACTTGTGGACACCAGCATTTTGTTAACGTTTTGATAAAACAAGCATTTTCGGTTTGTTTGGGTTGAAATTACTGTAGCTATGAAAATATATATTACAAAAATGAGTAGCTCCCACAAGAAAAAACATCGGTGACCCGTGCTTTGGAGGTTCCACTGTAGAAAGACAATGATGTGGTCCCTGACTACAAAGTAGCATTTGGACTCTTCTATGAGTTAACCGTAAGCAAGCTGAACAGTGGATTTCTGGTGTTTATTTTAGTCGAACAAACAACAAAATGTTCATATTCATATTAAATGAAAAATATAGAAAATATGACCTTTGTCCGTCTTTTGTATTTGTCCGGTCGAGTTGCATATGAGTAGCAGACTATGTTTGGTAGTTCCTCAAATGTTTCAGATGCAGGACTTAGCCTCCCACTGGTAACAACAACTGCTGCCAGTTCACAGCTGCAACAAACCATGCAAAGACATAAATGCTGATGGACTGCCTTTCAGAAAATGACACATTTCCACACGAACTTTGGGGAAAATGAGTTCCTTCTACTGTAATGTGTTTTACAACGTCTGAAGAGTGTTAAGTCTGTTAAGTATGGAATCACAGGAGTGGAAACATTTAAGTAAATACATACAGTATAATAAATTGTAAATATGAATAGAATCTATAATAACAATTATTTTCCCAATTTGCTTTTTTTATGTGTTGTCTTTGTTTTTGTCAATAATTTTCCTGTTTTGTCTTTTTCATTTGTTTTTTATTATTGCATTTACCGGCAATAGAAGGTGGGTTCTTCTGCCAGGGTGACTAGTCCATACCTGATCACACGATTCCTGCTTGGAGTGACAATGTAGTAGCTATGTGTAAATGCAGCTCTCAGCACGCGTGACCGGACAAAATGTCACAAACAGGAAGTAATGTCACTATCACGGCACCATGCACATACTTTGCACAAAAGTCTTACACAATGGAGTCCACATGGAAGCTGCTGAGAGAAGCGGCTAACAGCCTGGATGGGACTAGTCACCCTGGCATTTTTACGGTCACCCGCGCTAACACCTACTAGCTGTGGTCCTTCTATTGCCTTTGCTTTTTGTTGCCAGCTTGAGCCATCCGAGAAAAAGCAAATGGGAAAGACAAAGACAAAACAGGAAAATCAACAAAAACATGGAAAAAAACAAAGACAATACAGAAAAAGCAATGACAAAATGGAAAACGAATATGACTACATTCGTATATTTTGTTATTATTGATTCTCTTCATATTTTCACGTGTATTTCCTTTTAATTTGGGCACTCCTGTGATTCCGTGCGTATGCACCAGAGGTCCGAGCAAGTCAGTGTTTTGCAAGTCTCCGTTAAGTCTCAAGTCATTAATCTCACGTCTTGAGTGCTCTCTCAAGTAAATAAGTGCACGGCCAAGTCAGTCTCAAGTCAGTGCAACAATCTATTAAGTTTGACAAATCCAATGAATGCATTTTCATTCATTCATTCATTCATTTTCTATACCGCTTATCCTCATTAGGGTCGTGGGGATGCTGGAGCCTATCCCAGCAGACTTTGGGCGAGAGGCGGGGTACACCCTGGACTGGTCGCCAGTCAATCGCAGGGCACATACAGACAAACAAACATTCACACTCACATTCATACCTATGGACAATTTAGAGTCGGCAATTAACCTAACATGCATGTTTTTGGAATGTGGGAGGAAACCGGAGTACCCGGAGAAAACCCACACACGCACGGAGAGAACATGCATGCTGTGGCCAATGTGCTAACCACTCAGCCACCATGCGGCCTGAATGCATTTTGATTTGTTTTATTTCTTACAAAACAGGACCGGTGTGACAAGACTTACTCACAGAAAAAGAGTGCTGACTTAGTGCACAGAAATGTAATCCACACGTTCGTAGTTTGTTCTTACACCTGTCAGGGTGGTAATAGATGCATTCAAGGAGGCATATTCAAAGGGAAAATATGTTGTCTTGTTCAAAATGACATAATATCAATAACATTAGTTGAATGCTTTGAAAGCTACTTACTAAGTATTTTCAAGTCATCAGATTAAGTCAAGTCCTAAGACATCCAAGTCAGATTTGAAGTGTTTAATGGTACTGTCAAGTCGAGTCCAAAGTCATCATAATTCTGACTTGAGTCTGATTCACATGCATGTTTACCAGTGGCTTGAAATTGCCAAACAGCGAGCTCAAATACACACAAAAAAACCTTTCCAATCGTTTATCCATCTTTCTATTCTAAGCGTGCTTCATGTGACGTGTGCTTGACAAAAGATTAAGTGTGATCAGTAAAAACTCCATGTCTGTTTTTATAACATCAATTTAGCTTCCAGCCCACGAGCAAAACAACTAGATCATATACTCACATTATACAGTATACAAAAAGATCACACACCTCATACCTCATAACACTCTTACTTGGGTGGGGGGTGGGAATTAGAGGTTCCTATTACGCCCCTGTTTTCTTGGATGCTCCCTGGGGTGGGGGGCGGTGGGGGGAGTGGTTGTATTGGCTCCAGGTCTCAAACGGCAGTAGTGCTGGGAGGAGTGCATGCGTGCGTGTGTGTGTGTGTGTGTGCATAGGGCTGTGGCTGTGGGATTCATGGCGGCCGGGTATTGTGGTATGGCCTCGTGTCTCCAGGGAGCTTGCGGTGGTGCTGCTCGCTGCATTGGGGGGGTGGCAGGTGCATATGTGATAATGTAGGTGTGTGGGTGTATGCGTTGGCATGTGTGAGTGGGGGTACAGGGTTTGGTGTGGGTACTGGGGCTGGGGTGTGTGAGCACTGGGGGTGTGGGGGACGGGCACTGTCGGGGGGTGGGGGGTTAAACCCATGGGCCCTCTACGGGCGCCTGCTTCTGGTGTCAAGGAAGGCGATGGCCCGCGGCAGTTGTGTTTGGGGCGGCCTGGAGCTCCCAGGGTGTTGAATATGGCCCCTGCTTTGAGGGTTGGGTGGCTTCTGGGCCCGTTGTTTTTCTTGTATGTTTATCATTATTGGTACATGTGTATGTATGTATGTATGTATACATATATGCACACTGTATGTGCGTGTGTGTATGTATGTATACGTGTACAAATATATGTATGTAATGTATGTATATACATATATATATATATATATATGTGTGTATATATATATATGTATATATATGTGTAAGTGTGTGTGTATATATGTATATATTTAAATATATATGTTTTTATATATTTTATTTTTTCCTGTATTTTTGCTCATTTTGCTCTGTGACTGTTCTGGTTGTTGCTGAAATTTTGATTATCATGGTTGTTTATAATATGGTTGAAATATGTTTGGGAGCTTCTTCTGCACCCTTTCTTAAATCCCCCACCCCAACCACCCACCGGTCCCTTTTCAGGTCAGGTCCGGCATCGAAATGTGGCACAACAAAATTCATAATAAACGCAGTCAAATGCTAATCGAGACTCATTTGGATTATGAAATCTCCCTTGGCAAAGAAATTTTGCTCAGCATTTAAAGACAGCTTGACTCCCATTCAGCTGTTATGATGCTGGACAAGACACACAAAAAAAAAGATCATTTGCAACATTATAGCAAGAAATTATACCCAAAAAATACAACATAAAGCTGCTTGGCAGTGTGTTTGCACGTCCCCGTTTACATGCACTACGTCTAATTTGATCTTTGGCCAAAAGTGTGTGCCTCCAACTGTGATCATTTCACCTTTTTAGTATTTAGGTAAGGGCAGAGAATGCTCCATGGCAGTAGCTGTTCCCAATAGAAGCCGCGTGGCCAAATGGATAACATAGTGTGGTTAATAATGTTTTTAATGATGTTGGAATTATGTGCCCTTTAAATCTTGTGGTGATGGCGCCCCTCAAAGGCACATTTAAAAAACCACTAATGTAATGGCGTACTTTGACTGAGTATTTGAAAACAAACCGCTACACAGTGAATTATTTTTCATTGTTGTTTACTTATCACTGAGTAACCATTGTTTTCCGTCTATTCCAATTTTTCATTTAAAAAAAGAAAGGTTTGGTATTAAAAGCGACCAGTCCAGGGTGTCCCCCGCCTCCCGCTCGAAGTCAGCTGGGATAGGCTCCAGCATACCTGTGACCCTAATGAGTATAAGAGGTATAGAAAATGGATGGATGGTATTAAAATGTGACTTTTGGATGTTTCTACTAACTGGGATGTGCTCAGGCGTCATGTCACATATTAGAACTGGCTTCTTTGCAAACATTCGACTAGATATTCAAACTGTAGGCAAACCAAGGCCACATTTTAGTGTAACATTTCAACACTAACCAAAAACCACGCTAACCTTGGCGTACGCTAAGCAAAGTTCCATTTTACTAACCTGTTCCAGCTTCTGTTTCATTAGTGTAAACATATCCCTTTCCCTCTGACTATGTTTTCTTCTCTTGTGAATTTAATGTTGTGGCGCATGATCCCCCACAGAGACTGGCATGTGTAGAAAGCTGGTGCAGATTGAAGTACACACGCGAGAGAGATCTGGTTTGCAATCAGTCCTTGCGTGTTAATCCACTCCTTAAAGAGTGGAACACAATCTAATTAGGGTGTAGTTTCAATTGAATTTATTCAATAACCAGGATTTCTTTTTATTACCACTCTGTATGACTTCAAAAAAGATCATTCAGTTTGATGTTGCTCTCATTGGTCCTTTTCAGTAACATTTCAAACCCACCCATGGATTTAACAAAAGCTTTTGAAACAATCAATCACAACATCCTAACTACAAAGTTGGAAAGGTATGGAATCAGAGGGTTAGTTCTGAACTGGGTTAAAAGCTACCTAGCAAAAAGGAAACAATATGTGAAGCTAGGAGAATATGCATCTACAAATTTAGACATATTATGTGACGTACCACAACGGTCCCCGTGACCCTAATGAGGATAAGCGGTATAGAAAATTAAGGAATGAATGAACCACAAGGGTCAATTTTGGGACCAAAATTATTAAACCTATACATTAACGACATCTGGAAACTGACAAAACTCCTAAAGCTAGTCCTATTTGCAGATGATACCACCGCTTTTTGCTCTGGTGAAAACACACAAGATAAAATAAGAAAAGAAAATAAGAACAGTTTCAGATGAAATGATTACCCTAAAAAATGGTTTGATAAAAACAGATTATCCTTGAATCTAAGCAAAACGAAAATTATGCTATTTGGTAATAGCAGAAGAGATACTTGCAAGACAATACAAATTGATGGTGAGGAAATTGAAAGGGTGAATGAACATCAATTTTTGGGCGTCATATTTGATGACAGAAGGAGTTGGAAACCTCACATCAAAAACATACAACATAAATACTGAATAAAATTTGTCCTGGTTAAAAAATCACTCCAAACTCTCTATTGTTCTCTAGTGTTACCATTTCTAACTTATTGTGTGGAGATATGAGGAAATAACTACCAAAGTACACTTCACTCGCTTGATGTACTGCAAAAAAGATCAATTAGGAAAATCCATAACGCGGCATATAGAGAACATACAAATCCACTGTTTTAAAAATCACAATAATTAAAATTTGCTGATCTGGTAAACTTTCAAACCGCTAAAAGGATGCATAAAGCAAACAACAACCAGTTACCAAAGAATGTCTTACAATTTTTCTCAACAATATGAAATATGATCTTAGGAATAAAGTAAACTTAAAACACAAATATGCAAGAACAACACTAAAAACATTTAGTACTTTGGTATGTGGAATCAAACTATGGAATGGATTAAGTAAAGAAGTAAAACAATGCTCTACAATGAGTGACTTCAAGAAACATTACAAACAGTTGATGTTTACAAAATACAAGGAAGAAGACTCGTGAAATATTGTGTACATCCAAGGCCATATTACTTCCTTGGAGAGTACATTTTCTGTCTGTTGACTGCCAATGCTATGTTTGTTACTATCACCTTATACTTATACTAGGAACTTTTCATCCTAGTGACAACATTGGCTGCACTACAACAATGTTTTGTTACAATTGTTACACACCACTCATCACTATTATTATTTATTATGATTATCATTCATCAGGATGGCAATATAATTTATTATATCAAGGACTACTATCTAACAAACTGTCACATGATCTTACTTATGCGTTGAAACTTAGTAACTGCAGGAAGTGTACAAATGAATTGAAATAGGGGAAAACCTACAGGAGTAGGATTAAATAAGCTTTGCTTCTTCCTACTCATTTTGCACATATGGAACTGTCCATTGTATTAAGTGATGTATTCCAATGTCATTTACATGCATGTTCAAATCAAATTAAACCTTTACCATTACAGCCAAATTAGGTGCAGGACATGCATAACCAGTTAGCTTGAAACCTGCGTATAAAGATACAGCGTGAAGAGTAAAACCACCGCCCACATTAAAGATAATGACACCATGGAGAAAAGGGCTGGTCGTGGAACAGATGGGATCTCCGAAATGAAGGGCTACGGTGGTTTATATGACTACTGTTACAAAGAACAGACATGCTGCGGGTCGCCGAGGTGAGGCTCAGACTCGAGTCCACGGAAAGCCCATTGAAAGAAACAACCCGTCATTTCCACAGCGGAACTGTCCCTTCAGCACCAACAACGTGAGAGTCCAACCTAACATCCCTAATATCCCGCCGAAGGAGCCCAAAGGCAAACGTCCCCGCATTCCACCAAGACACACACACCGGTCTGGTATCCCTATTACGACAGTAGCGCCACGACCAGGTCCGCAAGCGCGCGCGTACCTGCCAGCGGACGTGAATTCAGGGGGAAGGGGGAGACGTTGCTAGCTGACTTACCATCACCCGCCATGATGTTGTGTTTGGCTTCAACCAAGCAGCACGAAGGAGGGGGGCGGACTACTACAAGAGAGAGCATAACGTGGCGTGGGGGTGTCAGAGAATGGTTTCGTCCATTATGAAGCTTAGTGACTGAACCATCTACACCACCTGCTTCTGATCTACTGTAGAAAGGATTCTTACAAAGAGTTCTTGTGGTTGCCTAAGATATTGTCCATTATTATTAAATATGATTAAACAGAGGGACGGGTGATACAGCAAATGCTGGTATTGATATCATACCAAATAAACTGGTATACTGATACCGGCACGTTTCAATTGAAGTTTTTTGTCATTAAAAATGTTAGGATTTTGCCCTTGAGATCATCTTCATAGTAAAACACAAGACAAATATTTCATGCAAAAAAATGAGATATTATATTAAAATATGTATATTTGTGAACAATTCAACAATATATAAATACAAGGATATAACACCATGACTTTCCCCCAGGTCACGGTATTCACTTTATTAGACGTATCATATCCGCAACCCTAGTGGGGCGATAAGCGGCATAGAAAATGGATGGATGGATAATATCATACCATATATCATATCATGTGAACACGATTGGTTGAAAAACATGGCGACCATCAAGCAAAATGTTTTTGTAGGGGCTTGTGCAAGACCTGACTTACTCCATTAGTCACTGACTATATGTCAAATGATTACACGTACAACTTTGAGGCTATCTGTACTGTATAACATGCATGCTAGCATGTCTTCCAAAGCATTCTGGCCTCAACCCGTCGGGGGCGCCATACATGTCCTTTGCATTTGTGAAAATATTTGAATTTCACACATTGGTAAACACAACGTGTGTGTAACAACTTTTAGTGTCAGCTGTCGTTGACAGTTAGGAAAGTCATGTGATTCACTTTCTTCACATGAAGAGGCTGATGAGCGTGTCTCAGGTCAGGCGTTCGCTCTTGCATGGCAATAAAATGTTTTTATTTGTTACTAGTGATGTTAATGAGAATGCTCTGTCAGTGGGACGATGCCTTCCATCTGTGGCATATGGAGACACCATTAAATGTAAATGTTGGAGGAAAATAACACTTAAACTGATACTGTGCTTTTACTTTGCATTCATTTATCTTGTGCATCACTATTACTAGCAAAACATGCAGCATTTTCATCAAGCAATTAATAATGTGCTTTTTGTCGCCATAGTTTTTGCTGTTTACTGGATGGCGTTACTTCCTGGTTATGGGTGGAACAACAAGGAAAAACCTAGGAAGATTCTGGATCGTTTCTAGTCTGGTTCAGGTTATTGAGAGTACCGCTTCATTCCCTGTCCACTTGCAGTGCTTTTGCTATAGCCTACTGTAAGCCAATAAAGACATAATTATGACGCATGCTGTAAATGTGTTTTGGTGGTAAGGGAATTGAATGAACATAATGAGAAGATGCCTGAGGAATGGAGGAAACGTATGCTGGTGCCCATTTTTTAAGAACAAGGGAGATGTGCAGAATTGTGGCAACTACAGAAGAATAAAGTTGATGAGCCATACAATGAAGTTATGGGAAAGAGTAGTTGAAGCTAGACTAAGGGCAGATGTGACCATTTGTGAGCAGCAGTACGGTGTTATGCCAAAAAAAAAAGAATACAACAGATGCAGTATTTGCTTTGAGGATGTTGATGGAGAAGTACAGGGAAGGCCAGAGGGAGCTGCATTGTGTTTTTGTAGATCTGGAGAAAGCTTATGACAGGGTGCCCAGAGAGGAACTGTGGTATTGTATGAGGAAGTATGGAGTGGCAGAGAAGTATGTTAGAGAAGTGCAGGACGTGTATGAGGACTGTAAGACAGTAGTGAGGTGTGCTGCATGTGTGACAGAGGAGTTCCGAGTGAAGGTAGGACTACATCAGGGATCAGCTCTGAGCCCCTTCTTGTTTGCTATGGTGATGGACAGGCTGACGGACGAGGTTAGACAGGAATCTCCATGGACTATGATGTTTGCAGATGACATTGTGATATGTAGTGAGAGCAGGGAACAGGTGGAGGAGAAGCTTGAGGGGTGGAGGTTTGCCCTGGAAAGGAGAGGAATGAAGGTCAGCCGCAGCAAGACGGAGTACATGTGTGTAAATGAGAGGGACTCAAGTGGAAGAGTGAGGTTACAGGGAGAAGAGATAAAGAAGGTGGAGGATTTTAAGTACTTAGGGTCAACAGTCCAGAGCAATGGAGAGTGTGGAAAAGAGGTGAAGAAGCGTGTGCAGGCAGGCTGGAATGGGTGGAGAAAAGTGTCGGGTGTGATGTGTGATAGAAGAGTTTCAGCTAAAATGAAAGGAAAGGTGTACAAAACTGTGGTAAGACCAGCGATGTTGTTTGGTTTAGAGACAGTGCCGCTGAGGAAAAGACAGGAGGCAGAGCTGGAGGTAGCAGAGATGAAGATGCTGAGGTTCTCTTTGGGTGTGACCAGGATGGACAGGATCAGGAATGAGCACATCAGAGGGACAGCACATGTTAGAGGTTTTGGAGATAAAGTCAGAGAGGCCAGACTGAGATGGTTCGGACATGTCCAGAGGAGAGATAGTGAATATATTGGTAGAAGGATGCTGAGTTTTGAATTGCCAGGCAGGAGGCCTAGAGGAAGACCAAAGAGGAGGTTTATGGATGTAGTGAAAGAGGACATGAAGGTAGTTGGCGCAAGAGAAGAGGATACAGAAGACAGAGTTAGATGGAGGCAATTGATTCGCTGTGGCGACCCCTGAAGGGATAAGCCGAAAGGAAAAGAAGAAGATGTCCTGATTATGTAATAGCACCGCATTTAGCAATAATCTGCTGTATTATGTAATCAAATTCTTGAAATCATTTTGTAATAAATTAGAACGTATTGAGAACGTTATACAAAATGTGGATGCTGCTTACAAAATACAGCAAAGTTTACCACAAATGTGTTCAAGAATTTTATTACAATATATGATTATTATAAAATGCGGTAATGACATGAAACGGTATTGCATTGTTACATAATGCAGCATTATTGCATCATGTGATGCTAAAGTGCGCATGAGCACACAATCTCTGCATCTAAACAAGAAGCGTTACAGAACTTACAACTGTTTTTGTTTTGTTTGTTTCATGCAAACTAATACAAGTTAATAGACTTTGCAAAAATATTTTTGAAGGTATATTTGTAAGGTACTTTACTAAAACTAGTAAAACTTACAAAAATATGCATTAAGATCAAATGTCCGTAATCAACAATATCAAGCTGGAACACTAGCGTGGTTTCAGTTTGAAGGTCAGAAGCAATAAAATATGCCTGCAAACCAGTGAGCGTTCACATGGGAACAGGCACTTCACACTAAAACAAACCTCATTTTCCTCCGTTTTATTTTTAGCTGCAGCTCTGCTCTAATGTCCTCCGCTGGACTCATCAATGCAACTCTATCCCGTTGTCATAGAAATGGGTTGCCCGTACTCATTGTTTTTTTTATGCGTGTGCCTGCCAAATCATGTTTAGCAGGTAAGAGCATGGTTATAAGTATATTATCAGGAGTTAATTATCAGGCATATTATCTCGAGGGCAATGTAACCCATGGGTTACTGTAATTATGTGCAGACAAAACAATGTGTAGTGCTGTTCACATGAGTGATGAGTGCACATTTGTTCTTTCCTCTGTGGATCATCAGATGTTTTCTTGTCACAGTTTACATTTCAGAGACAGCAAAATTAGCAGTGCAGTCATGCCTACTCCATGCGTGAACTTGAGGTGTTATTACAATTATGATTCTCACGGGATTTACGCTTTCAAGTCAGTCTATCAGGATGATGATTGCCGGTATAAGTTCAGGACGTGATCAGTCTGTACCAACCTTATGAGACCAGTGTATGGACCATTTTTTTTAAAAGAATCAGATCAGAAAATATATTTAGAATACAGTTCAATGAACAAATAATATTTATTTTATGTTATCATTATTTGTTTTTTTCTCCTTGTGAAGCAGGTGAGGCTCTCAGTGCACATTACTTGCTAGAACATAGTTCCTGTGAGACTGTGTCCAAAACATGTGGCCGCAAGTCCGATGACACAACCACAAAGTCAATCATCAAACTGTGGCCTGGGGTGTCCTGTGGGGACACCCTTATGCTTGAGCAAGGTGTTACGGACAATCCAAGATGGGCGCAGAAGTCCAATAACAAAACACCGCTTGAGTTCAGATCAGGGGAGGCGTTCCTTCCAATCACGCCTCTCCAGGACTCACTGTAGCAGCCAACATGACCATTGAAGTCCCCTAAGAGAACAAGGTAATCCACAGAGGCAGCACTTTCCAGTACCCCTTCTAAGGAATCCAAAAAGGGCGGATATTCTGAACTGCTGTTTGGCGCATAAGCTCAAACAACAGTCAGAACCTGTCCCTCCACCCGAAAGGGGAAGGAAACTACCCTCTCGTTCACTGGGTTAAACTCCAACGTACAGGCTTGGAGCCGGGAGAAACAAGAATTGCCACCCCTGCCAGTCGCCTCTCATTGTCGGCAACGCCTGAGTGGAATAAAGTCCAGCCCCTCTCAAGAGGACTGGTTCCAGGCCTCATGGGTGCAGGCCCGGCCACCATGCCACCTCGCCATTAGGTCCCACGTCCAGGCCTGGCTCCAGAGGGGGGCCCTGCTGACCCCCTTTCGAGCAAGGGAAAACAAAGTCCATTTTTATTATTCTTCATTGGGGTCTGTAGAGCCAGTCTTTGTCTGGACCCTCCGCTAAGACCTGTTTGTCATGGGTGACCCTACCAGAAGCATGAAAGCCCCCAATGACTTAGCTCCTAGTTTCATTGGGACACGCAAACTCCTCCAGCACGATAAGGTGGTGGCTCAGGGAGGAAACAATAAAAATATACACAATAAAAAGAATGAGATAAACAGTATAAGCATATTTAGAAAGTGTGTAAAAATATGTCAACTACAAGTAAAGTACCTGCGATTCATTATTAGAGTTAACTATAAACAAAGTGTGATTAATCGCAATTAAATATTCTAATCGATTGACAGCCCTAGAGTGTATATATATGTATGTGCGTGTATGTTCTTTCCATATGTTCAAATGCCTACTGTCACAAAAGATCATAAGCGGAGTCCTACCTTTGGTATGCTTTGCATAATGAGCTGTCCCTTTCCTTAGCCTTATCTAGTTTTTCTTTATCTTGAATGTTACTGTTGGATTGCACCTAGTAAACTATCTGTATTTATTTTCATGTTTTTGCTAAATTAAACTTACAGTACATGCCAAAATTAGCCAATATATTCCTGATTCTGTCCCAAATTTGTTCCTTTCTCTAAAAAATGTGTTCTCTCTCTCTCTCTCTGATGTAGACAGCAAAGATTTGTTTCCATAGCAATGGCCTCCCACGCATGTCATGAATATACTGTCTGATATGTAGATGGAAGTTGCATCTTACGAGGTTTGGTGTTACATGCAAAAACTAATGTTTTTTTTTTGGGGGGGGGTTATGCAAAAGTAACAGTCGATCTACTGTCATCAACAGAGAGAGTACATTGAGTGTGCAAATACATTTGGTTGAGGTTTCCTAAATTAAAAAGGAAAGACTCTGAACAGTAGCACTAAAGACTCATAACCCTTGAGAGAATAGTGGACTGTTACCCCACCCTCTGGGAACATTTGGTAATTCATATTTGAAAAAATACATGGCGCGTCCCTTAAGTCTGGACGCAAACGTGGGAATGCACATATTTCATTTTTTAAGTATGCTGTATGTCATGATTAAGTGTTGCAAAGCGTTCCAACGTACTACACCTCACCCTCTTCTTGCCCCGAGCACGCAAGTCTCAGCCCACATAACACTCACAGGGAAATGTGACCTGAGCTTCTCAGACTGTGTGTAAGTGTGGGAGAGAGATAAAGCCATGTATCTATACTGTACTGTATATATTTATTTTTATAGTATGTGTTTTTGGTCTAAATTAAGCATTTTCAAGCACAAAATGGCTACCTGAAATAATATACTAATATATGGCATTCAGATAAAGCATTCAAAGAAGATATGTATTATTCTACACTTGTCTCTAGGTGTGAGTAATAATACTGTAATGTTCAATGAGACACACAAGCACCAGACTTGATCACCTGAATAACAGGCTTTTATTGCAAGTAATTTGAATTAACAGGCACAATTATCCCTAATGAAAGAATGGGTTACCTTTGCGGCCGTAACCCATGCCTAGCTAAATCTGAATCCCCGACGTCACTGCCTGTCAGCCCCACACTTAGCTCCCCCTAGCACCAGAACTACAGCAACACAAATGAGTACGAGCCTTTTTTTTTAAATCGGTGTTCTAATCTGTATTCTGTTCTATAGATTTACTAGTTTTATTGAATTAATTTGAACTTTTCCTTTTTATTATTTATTACATTGGTACTTTGCACAGCACTTGTGGAACCTGTGTTCACAAAATCTTTTTCTTAAGTGGATATTTTGGATTGGATTAAATGACAACAGGGGTGTTATTTAGTGCATTTAGAAGGTTGTAAGCAGGTTTTTTTTATGCCCTAACCACAAAAATATTCCATATATAATGTCCTAGACTTCAGAGACACTTTGCACTGTATATTGGTTACATCTCATTGTTATTGTAGAAACAATTTATTTCCTTGAAGACCCCAACACCCATGTTAAATTCTAACTGGTGCTCATTTCTGCCATAGTTAGTATTACCTTATTTCAAAACCAGAATGGGTTTCCCCTAATATGTTAACGTACATAGTGCATATTTGCTTATGGACATCCATATGCATTGTTATAGCCCTTAATGTTGCTGTGCCACTTGTTTACATTCCCTCCAGTTTGTGTTTCAGAAAGGATAGCTGCTTCATGTCAATGCTGCTGCCTCCACACACAATTACCAGCAGGGGACCCAAGTGAGCTGGCAGACGGCCTGAAATGGGACACACAAAATACTGTCACTATTCCACTTTCAACACACGGAAAGTCCACTGTGTCAATTGCCAGATGGTTTGGCTTGTTTTGGACATGTGTAACAAGTTACAGTAAGAAACTTTACATGGTGACACTACCACAATCAATTCAAAGACAACTAAGCAGTCTCCTTGTCTCAGCAAATACTGATAATTTGTTCTCACCATGTGTTTAACATGCTGACACTTAGTCTAAATTCACTTCATTATTCATGTGTTTCCATGATGTCATTAATCAAGTTTAGTCCCTTCCCATGTTCAGATGTTTTCTAATTGGGAAAGAAAAGAATAGACTAGACCAGCGGTTCCCAAACCTTTCACAGTGACGCACATCTTCAAACATTTGACTTGAAGCCATGTACCTCCTATTCCAGCACAACCATTCTTAATTTTCAATAAATTGAAATATTAAACGTGATTAATTGGTTAATTATTTTTTTATAGTGAGTAAGTAATTCTGGTTCAAAAATGTGTATTTTGCATAATCAAAGTATTTGTCCAACATCTTTTGTTTCAGCTGGATTTTGGGATCCTTCTGTTGGAATGGGTTGAACTTGAGCTTCACTTTTGTCCCAATGATTTAAGTTTGCATATTAATTTGATACCCAAATGAAAAGGAAAGTTTAACAAACATGATGAAGCATTACCAAAAGTACAAAACTACATACAAGCAGCAATAAAGCCTAATGTTCAGGGGAATCCCCACTCTGTCATCCTAACACTCACATACATTGACAGGTTTTCACAGTGCAGGAATTTCAACACCAATATCAACGAAATCTAAATTAAAACACTCAATACACAAAATAATCATCAAACTTACATACTCTTACTCTGTGCTATGAGGCGTTCAGGTGCGAGTGTCACTAATTGTTTTTCATTTTTATTCACATGTCCCCTATGACAATTGGAATACCCCACTTTGGGAACCTAGGGACTAGAAATAATGTAAGTAAAACCTTATCAAAAAGTATGTAGAATAGATAGCCTCGGCATTGATTATCATTACTTTTCTTACTGTCATGTTGTAAAAAGTTTCCAATTCCAGATGTTATTGTTTAGCTATGCTTTGTGTTACAGTCCAAAGGAACAACACCTGCATCACTCGATGCATCACTTGATATAAAGTTTATACACATAACAGTTACATAAAACACCTTAGTCCAGTACAGTCATTGGAAGTACCATTATGTCTGTGTCTCTGCATCCCCGGTCTCATAGTACTGTACAGTACTCCATGACTGCAACCGCAACTTCAAACACAACGAAAATGCAAAAAATGCCTTGAACCAGACCGAAATGCATTTTCCAAAACAACTTACCAAGTCCTTCAGAAATGGCACTAGTTCATCAAACCTACCTTCAGCCTGTAATCTCTGCACGACCCCGCTGTAGACAGCTGCAAGTGCTGCTCCGCACGCCATCTCCACCAGAACACGCTCCTCATCTAACAAATGTACAGTATACCCAAAAAGGTCCATAACATCAGCCGCAGTCGATGGGCTTGTGAGGACTTTACATAAAACTTTGCTGGAATTGTTTTATTCTGAAAAATGAGACATCTCAAAATGCTTTTCGAAAAAAGGGGAAGAAACACTTACCCAGGAATGTCTCTAAAGCATGAAGTGCCTGCTGGTCAGTCACCAGTTCTGAAATGATCGTGACCTCATTGCTTTGAGTGTATTCAAATGCTTTCCTACAGACTGTCTTTGCCCCAAGACATTTGGCTTCACTGTGAGCAATAAAAGAATAGAAACATGGTAGTCAGTGGGGCTACACTGGGGACCAAAGTGACATTTTTACATTTTCAGGTAAGTCGGAGAGAAGCAATTTGACCTGGTGATGTCCTCCAAGGTGACTATCCTTCCTGCCCTAATGGAAGCGTTCAAACAGTCAGCCCCGGCGGTCTCCATGGCAATGATAGGAACATCCAACCAGCCTACATCCTTCAGGCCCTGGACAACGCCGCAGAGGAGCCCCCCTCCGCCCACAGATATCAACACTGCTCCAGGCTTGACATTTGGACGGAGACAGCTTGCAGCCTCTGTGATCATGCTGGAATGGCCCTGCCTTGTTACATGTTTATGGGAGAAAGAACACAGACAGATCTATAGATACTTTGTTGTTCCTCCGCAGGAAATTACTTCACAGTCACATTGATGAGTAGTAAGAATCTATGGATTATCAATACTGGTGTAACGGTATTGTGCAATGAGAATACAGCCGCCAGCGATGATAGATAACATTCCAAAAAAAGGTGCAGTTTTTATTTAACACAAACTGCTCATACTCTTACTTCTGCTTCATATTTTGCACCATACTGTATATATGCCACCATTTTATGTGTATATTTTTAAACTCCTTTTCATGCTCTCTATTTCTACTGTTGAATTTAATTGCATTGTGGAAGGAAAAAGCATAATTTGTATGCTTTATATGTAATTGATATATGGTGATTTGACAATAAAGCATATTCGATCTAATAATTGCTGAAAAACCCGCATTTGTTTTTTTTTACTGAATCAGGACTGACAATACACGGTCGCCAATAACTTGTTCACTTACATCGCACCCTGCTCTTACTGGCCGCATTAAAAAAAGGAAAACAATTAACATGTTATTAGTTGTGCAATTGTTACTCAAACTGTACACAAACATTGCATCGCGAGGAGTGAAATGTGCTTTCACCGCAAACATTGGACATTTTGTCAGCGATGCCTAATGACGACGACCCCAAATAAAGCTCACACTCACATGGAAAAACACAGAAGTTTAAAATACACAGCACCATTGGGGAAACCGTCCTTTGAAATACAGAACTGAACCATATTTACAAACAAAAGTACCGTCATTTTTTCTCAACTTTGAACCCTGCAGCTTACACAGCAGTGGTGCGGCTAATTTATGGTCATGTTCAAATCCCCTATACTTACAACTACTACTAATCATCACCGTTCCCTCCAAGCTGTGCAAGTGTGCACTGATCCTATGCTCTGTCCAGCCAATGATAAGAACCTGTTGGTACGAAACATCCTTACAGGGCACACATTGACAACCCGAAGTCCACAGCAAAGGAAGACGCATTGAGAAATATACGCAGCAATACTCAGTGTAAACTGCATGAGATGCAGAATTCTGGATGAGTAATAAGGCCAATAAGTTCCAAGGCTTTGCAGACAGGACAACATGACGAACTTCTATAACACCCTAAAAGAAGTATACGGCCCTGCCACCTCTGGCAACTCCCCACTCCTCAGTGCAGACGAATCAACGCTGATCACGGACAAGGACAAAACCCTTGAGAGAAGTGCAGAACATTTTCATGGTGTACTGAACTGCCCACCCACCATCAAGGACAAAGCAATCGATCGGCTACCCCAGGTGCCGAATGATGAGACACCAAGATCAAGGTTTACCAGGCCATGGTCCTCACAACACTGCTCTGTGGCTGTGAAACATAGCCAGTGTATTAACGCCATGCCTGGAATTTTAACCATTTTCACACCACATCCCTCAGAAAGATCGTTGGGATGAAATGGCAAGACAAGATCCCTTATACAGAGGTGCTGACTCAACCTGCCTAGCATCTACACTACACGCACTGTGCCGATTCAGTCGCAGCTTTGATGGGCAGGACATGTGGTTCGCATGCCAGATCACGGACTACCAAATAAACCAGTCTTCGGTGAACTGCAACTTGGCAAGCACTCCCATGGAGGTCAGAAGAAGCATTACGAGGACACATTGAAGCCTTCCCTGAAGAGTTTTGGCATATACTACACAACATCAGACCAGACAGTCATGGACAGGGTTGGATGGCGGGCAGCTGTCCTCAAAGGTGCAAAGTCCTGCGAGTCCAACAGGATCGTAGCAAGGAAGGATAGAGCCAGCACATCCTCAAATACAGCCACCATTCCCTGTCCACACTGGCAGAGAACCTTCTGCACATGGATTGGCCTCACAAGCAATGTTCCCCCCAACTTCCAAAGTCTCTGAGCGTACACAAAAACAACTTGAGCATCCCTTGGATCTTTGTGAGCGGTATTAGACGTGCAATGTAGTATCGCACATGACCAAAACCGGAGAACTGAGCACTTCCATTCTTTCATACTTTTGTATATGACCAGTTTCAAACAGATGGCAAGTAGGAGTCCAAGATATAGCTTTCTAAATTCTCAACTTCAGACAAGACAAGCCATAGTCTCATACAATTAACCACCGTAATCTTGTCGAAAACCCCTAGTTATATACTGTATGGAATATGGAGCCCCATCCAGCCTGTTGGACTTCATTGTGTAATGACTTTTGTGCAAAGTATATGCATGGTGGCGTGATAGCAATGTTACTTCCAGTCTGTGGCATTTCCTCCTGTCACCTGTGCTACGAGCTCCATTTAAATATAGCCACTACATAGTCACTGCAAGCAGGAATCGTGTCGTCAGGTATGGACTATTCACCCTGGCAGAATGACTGCGGGTGGGTCGTTGTATTGCCTTTGCTTTTACTCACCAGCTTGAGCCATTGAGTAAATGATAAATGACAAAAAGCAAAAGGAAAAGACACAACAGGAGAAGCAACGACAAAGAGAAAAAAAAAAAAGCAATGACAAAATGGAAAAAGAATATGACTACATCTGATTTATTTGTATTATTGTCTTTATATTCCCACTTGTATTTCCTTTTCATTTTGACACTCATGTGATTCCATAGTTATGATATATGTTTCATTTTCGATTAATTTTGTTGTTTACCATTTATATTGTTAATTAGTTATATTTTCATTTCTTTGACTTTCACTTAGCTTTTTTAACTCACAATTAGTAATGGTGCAGGGGGCTAGCACTGCAAAAGAGGGGCATCTACTACTTAACGTGCTGTTAAATTGTTTGGCTGCTAAAGTACATACTTCACATACCAAAAAAACATTGGCTGGACAGTGTTCATCGTTGAGTTTTGTTACCGATTGTTGTCGCCTGTCAGGACTGTCAAGCTCAGTGTGCGATTGCGCACACGCACAGCTTAGAGGGAACGTTGCTCACAAGCCATCTGCGCACTCACAGACCCCGATCCCAGAAGGATCAGATGGTCCTCGTCGAATCGACGAACGAACACACTAAGCCACGTTGACGTCGAGAAGCCAATTGCTGACACTGTATCCATAAGCTTCACGACACATTTGTGTTAACTCCACCTCAGGAGATACGCAGGAGATAAGCTCCATCAACATCCCACTAGTCCTCCCCTAATCATCTATGAGTGCTCCATGAATATGCTTTTAATGAGCACGTGTTGGACTGTAAGTGAGGAAAAGTTGGACACGGTGACACCTAGTAGAAGGTGAATTGTGAAAGAGATGATCATTACGTCAAACATTGTATAAAGTTAATTCCGAGGGCTAATAGCGGCATAACTAATTTAAAAAATAACTGAAATGTTAATATTCAACCCGTCAAATGACTGTTGCTGAGATGAAGGAAAACACACATTCATGTCTTCTGTTGGACAACACCTACAGGTGAATTTGATTTTTGCATAAAATGATTTTTATACTGTTTGACCTGAACTTAATTACATGTTTAGTCATAAATGCAACTGAAACAAATTGTCCCATCCTTTATTTTTAGAGCAAAACAACACAATTTACTAAATAAAAGAGATGACTCCTTCTGACTCAACCATGGCCGGGATCAAACGGGCGTTCTTTACTTCAAAAAACATGATGTGTGAACGGGTTTGTAATAAGGCACAAAGTGCGTGAAATCTATTTTATTTTTTCCAAATTTCAATATTAATATTTTACACTTATATTTACCAACATACAGTGAGTGCTTTTTGAGTTAATGAATAAAATGTCCGCATAATAAAATGCAAAAATTGTTACATTTATTGATGCAATACATTAATGTAAGATTTTGTCTAACAATTAAAAAATGGATGTAGCCTGGCTAACTTTTGTAATGTGATGTCATCCTCTGCACACATTGGTACAAAATATTTGACAAACTGTAATCCCCGTGCTTGTGTAACGGAAGATGTAGAGCAGGGGTGTCCAAAGTGCGGCCCATGGCTGTGTTTTTATTGGCCAGCAGCACATTCTAAAAATATAATTTATCAAGAAAACTAATAAAAACAAATAACAGTAAAAAATTAAAAATCATCTGTAGGTTTACAGAAAAAAGATCAAAGAGACAAAAGTCAGCTAACGAATATTTGTAACAAATATCATTTTAGTAGCATATAGTTGCAATACTGCAATATTGAGGAAAACATGATTGCTGAACAATAATTCATTCATTCATCCATTTTCTATACCCCTTATCCTCATTAGAGTCGCGGGGATGCTGGAGCCTATCCCAGCTTACTTTGAGCGAGAGGCGGGGTACACCCTGGACTGGTCGCCAGTCAATCGCAGGGCACATATAGACAAACAAAGACATACAACCAATCACACTCATATTTATTTATTCAAATTGTCCGTAGGTATGAATAAATAATAATGTGGGGGCAAAAAAGTAGAACTTGTAAAAAACAACAACAAACAAAAAACATTTGAAAAATGCACAAAACTGCTGTAATTTTGCAAGAATATGGTCAGAATATTGCCAGAAAAAAGTTGTAATCTAATGCGAAAAACAGTTTTATGAGGATAAACTTGTAATATTGGGAGGAAAAATAATGTCATTTTAGTAGCATAGGTGGAAATATTAAAAATGTATGTTATTTTTTGAAGTTGTAATATTATGAAAAACAGAAAACGCAAATAGCTGTAATTTTTGGAAATTAGTTGGAAAAATGATGAGAATAAAGTCATATTTCAAATATTTCAAAAAGCAAATTTAGAAAGATCATTTAAGAAGAATGGTGAAATATTTGGAAAAGGTCTCCCAAAAAACAATAGCAAAAATGTCAGAAAAGAGCAAATACCAAAGTTCATGCTAACAATGCTTTTTCGCCTACATCACAAAGCTGAGATGCATTTTTTTCTTGAAATATTTATACAAAATATCAGTTTTACAACATATCAAAGTGACCTTTTGTCCTTTCATTTTTCAGTATGTGGAAAAACTGTGGCCATCCCCGATGTAGAGTTTCTGCGCATGCACTCTATGAGGAGTGAATGGAGTAGCCGGTTTACTTACTCATAAGGACTCCAGTCAGTAAAATGAATCAAGTTGGCCGCCACTAATTTGCACCTACCATATCAAGGGATGGTCAAAGGGAGGCACATAGGTAAGTCCCTCTGTTTCAGCAAGTCTAAGCGCCTCGTCGTTGGCATCATCCCAGATCTGTGCAAAGAAAAGGTCTTACTTCTTATTCCCAACATCATGTGCCATTTCTTAAAAATATAAATAAAATGGCATGTTACTATAGAAAGTGCCAGACAGCAAAGAGATGATGCTCTACCTTGCCCACTACCTTCACAGTAGCACCTTGATCCTGTAGTCTCTGAACAAGAAAATGAGGGGTCGAAGAGGGAATTATGATGGTGGCTGGCACGCACATTTTTCTAGCTGCATAGGCAGCTGCCAAACCAGCGTTTCCACCTGGAACAAGACATCATGTTACATTATAGTCCAACCAAGCTATGTCCTGCCACCACGTGTGATCAATGGCATGAGCGGGAATATAACCTGAGGAACAGACGATTCCTTTAGACTGGGATGCAAGCTGCAAAGGAGAAGATTGTCAGGAATTAGCGTTTGGTGTAGAGTATTGTACATGCTCCTCTACTGAATGGAGAGTCTTTTTACCTGCTGGCACAGGTGCGCAATGCCACGGATCTTAAAAGAACCAGAGGGCTGGGAATTCTCCATTTTCAAATACACAGTGGTTCCTACATGTTTGGACATTGTGATGCTTTCCAGTAGCGGCGTGTTGACATGCAAAAGCTCCGCCATGGTGTCAAACTGAAACATAAACAACTTGTTCAACAGCATATGTTCATAATCGATGGAGCTAAACGTAATATTTTGGAATTATTGATAGCAAATATGTCAGTTATATACAGCAAATACTGTCACACTGTTAGTTCTATGTACAATACGTATATAGAACAGTTTGAATTGCTTGTTATTAATACACACTAATGACATCAATTATAAAATTACGTACAAATTACACAAACGGGTAATTGAGGTCAAGTTTGCCTTCAAAATACCCAGAGGAGGAGCCATTTGGTCAATTTAATGTCTACGATGAATGTTAAGCAAGCAACAATGGCAACCCCCATTAATTAACTGATTAACTAATAATTAACTGACATGGCGGGAAAAGGATAGGCATAACGCCTGCTGCTTCATTTTCGCTATGCACAAATGACAACTCTATATATAAAAATGACAAAACTTTGCATGCACCTTCAAAGGCACCCCAAAAAGCAACGCGACGTCCGCCTGCAGCTGCTCCGCGTGATCGATGTTAGTTTCTTGGTCAGTTCCAAAGTCTACACAGCTTGGCAGCCGAGCGCTGTTCCAAATCGTACTGCTGGTATAGCATTATGCACACTTCTGGCTTTAATGGCGGACGGTGTATGTTGCATTTCCGGCCAGGCTTACGTCAGAAAGACGTCCGACGTAAAAACCCTAACCAAAACCCTTCATTCGATTGAACCCCCGTGGCAAAAAAATACAATATACTGTGTAAGCGCTGTCCCAAATCCATTACTGTTGTTACACACTTACCGGATATGACGATTCGATATTTATCCTCTCCCTCTTTTCTCCATGACGACCGCAATCATAACAATCCCGCCCTTGGTGATGATTGAGGTGGGTAGGGACCAATTAGGTTTTTGCTTAGGGCCTTCGCGCACACTCGCCATTTGGGGGCTTGTTGAGTGCAACATCCGGGTGCTCACGATGCGCCTGTGCACTCAAATGGTAAGTGTAAGTATAAAAGTGCACTCGTTTAGTGACGTCAACAGAACGCAACTTGTTAACAAACTTTCAAAATAAAATTGTCCAATGGCCATAATGTGTATTATTTCAAATGAACCTCATCTAGAAAATAAACCAGTAAATCCATCCACCAGTAAATCGAAATAACAAAATATATAAACAATATATTTTCTAGAAAATGGTGTTTACGATAACCAATTTCATTTTTCTAGTCTTCCATACTCTTATTCTGACCTGACAATGTGTGCTGGAGCAGTGTCCTGTTGCGCTCTAATTTTCTTTTATTACTTTCTGATGGATTAGAGTGATTTTTCAATGACTTCCTCCATACCGAAATGTTATCTGTTGATCCTCCCTATCATGGCCAAGCCCTGCGGAGGACCATTTCAAAATTACCTTAAAACCCTTAAATATGTGACGCGCTGTCACGGCCGGTTATTTTAATGTGTTCCCCTTACTTCCTGTGCTTCTCTGTGCCTACAGACCTCTGGGAGTTGAGCGCTGGACCGAACTACAAGCAGCAGATGGCGCCATTTTGCAATCAGTCACCCAGCTCCTCTTCACTGTTGCCAACTTTACAGTAAGAAGAGTAGCTATTGGTTGTTCTACAAGTCGCTGGATGACGTGGTCGTCTGATTTGCATATCATTTACATATGTTGTAGGACACAAACATAATCTCTAGGAGAGACAAAAATGTGAGTAAAACACTAATTCCGATTAGAACTACACATAAGCTTGATTTTTGGTTATCGTCGAAATAAAATAGCCGATGATGGCGATTGCAAACGTTTTCAAATGAGCTGGACAGCAAATAGGAGATGGCTCCCAATAAACATGTCTGTGTGGTTCATGAGTAGCACTCTTCTGCTGAATGCAGTGTATCTAATAGCAACTGTGATTCACAATAAAGACGGCAAAACAGGAGGCTTAGCAATTACTTACATTTACCCATAGAATTGCAAGATAATCCACTTTATTTTACAAACCAAGGTAGTGAACTAGCTGATTAGAATGGGACATTAGGTGTCTTCAATTTGAACACAATATTCAAATTTTCCGAGGTAGTGAATTTTCACTAGCTGTCCGTTATAATCATCAAAAAAAAAGAAATACACTTGGAATATATCAGTATGTGTGCAATGCATCTACAGTTATGAGTTTCACAATTTGAATAGAATTGCTGAAATACATCAACCTTTTTATGATATTCTAATTTATTGAGCAGCACTTGTATTGTTTTCATTTTAGTTTCTACTTACCTGCCTTTTTGCTCTTCTACTGCAAGTTTGCGATGTTTTCCAATGTTTTCCTACTCTACCTCGTGCCTGCGCCGCCTTTGGTTGTATAGTCATCTCTCACTACATCACACTATTGCAATTTTTCATTAATTAATAAACGATTGCTGTTTAATGGTTGACTATGGCCTATTAGTAAAAAAAAAAAAAAAAGAAAGAAGTTATATGGAGTAATCTGGTCAGAAGGCAACAGTAATGTTACACTGATGAGACATTATATTACCTTAGCTTGCAGGATGCACAGCCGAACATGAAGAAAAGTTCTCCCATTCCGTGTGGAAGTGGTATGTTTTTGGCTTCTTACTTTGTCCTTCTCCCCCATTCAATTTCAAACCCATTCTTTGGTTTAGAATAAATAAATTGGAGGCTAACTAGTTAGCTCGGTAGATTGCTATGTTTAAAGTGGGGGCAGTGACACTTCAGAGATTTTGAGGCCAAGAGTTGTACAATATTGTGTAAACAAAGCTAGTAGTAGCGTAGGAATATAGGTCCATGCATATCAGATGCATGTCAGATTGTCTGCCCTGTATAGCAATCAGTCACTAACTAAATCCAGAATGCTCATTTCTGTGAATAAGTCTGACGAAAATATCTAAAAAACACCAAAGAAGCAAGCTTTTTAGAAAACCGATACTTGTGTTTCAAAACATTTAGCCATGACTGTAGAAAGCCTGGTTTGTTGCAATAATATAAGATGGAAAAGTAAAATATAAAAAGTGGGGAAATATGGACCTGGACTGCCCGTGTCAACTGCAGGCCACTGGGAAGCAACTTACCAAAGGGATAGCAATGTGTTGTTTACTTTAAAACAAATGAGTGCTCATACAGTATGCGACGCCCCCACGGAAAAGCAGCAACAAGCAGCAAAACGACGGACACATACAAGAATGTATTCATGCAGACAGACTTAGTGTAAGAACGCAGATAGTCATGTACAGTCGTGTACAGTCGTTAGAAATTGAACGTGAGATATTGAGACTACCAATTTGTGAATGTAGTATCCTACATTGGTCTCACGGTGTCAGTATTTGTTTGGTGCGGCCATTACCAAAGTACCAGACAATGGCATTTTACTGCAGGTTTGAATTGGTGACTATACAGGTGTTGATTCATGTCTAGATGGCTCTGGCCAAGTTTTAAAAACATATTTAAAATATCAGAGCAAGTTTTCCATGCCATAACGGCAAACATATTACATTTATAAAGAATGAATCCCACTTCGCAGAAATTCACTTGACCGCATAGCTGTATTGGCTTTACTGTATACAGGATTCAATTATGGTTAACCTTCAAACACCACACCTGCTGTTTCAGATTATACACAATTGACTTTATTACTACAATATATACACAACACAGAAAGTGCTCAGTCAGTGTGAAACCTTAAATGTAGACAGTGTGAGCGATGCAATCTTGACACGCAAGCATTACATCTGGATAATATTACAGTACAATAATAATGATACAATTAAAAAAGGTCTTTTTCAATTACAATGAACAATACATTCCTCACAATAGCTAAAACAAAAAGTATACAGAATTTGAGTGACTTGTTTTAGATGACCATACGCTTTCAATAATTGAGTCACTTGTTATATGAAACTTTTTAGTCAGGGGTAGTGAGGAATGCTTTTCATGTAGTTCTCTCCTGAAATAACAGACAAACTCAAATATTGATTTCAATGAAAGTCGATAGTTTTTTAAAAACATAACATATAACTGTAATTATCATATGAGTTTTTTGTCTTAAATTGTTGTCCTGCGTTTTATTGTAATTCTAAGCAGCAAATCAATGGCAAAATCACAAAATCATTCATTGAGCTTCAGTATCAATGTTTGCACGACTGGCCCTGTATTTACTTGGCCTTGCATCAATACCAGGATTTGCAGTATCTCCCACCCCGACTGTTTTTCCCCAGTTGCTATATCTCCTAAGTATTGTATCCATACCCCCTTCCAAAACCACTTTCAATTTTCCCTCTCGTCAGCAGTCCTTCAAAGCTGGAATGATGTTGTTTTGTCTGCATGCACCACTTTTGAGTTGATGTTAAAAAATACTAACAGTTAATATTTGTCTTTTTTTTCCAACCAGTTTTGCCGTGGCATAATATATATTCTAGAGCATAGCAGACAATAACGACATGCTTGAGTGATTTTTTCCTGTTAGTGTTATGGCAGCACTTCATCATCAGCTATCTCAAATGACACACTGTTTCATTATCTTCACACATACGTCTGACTTCTCAAACCAACGTTGTTCTGTAAATGACCTTTAAACTTTCACGGTGCAGTTTGTTAGTATACATATATATGTTTTATGCATACATACATTTTAAGTGATCGATGCTGCATTTCTGTCCATTTCTGTTCCATCAGTGTACCTCAATTGGTATACTGTGTACACTCTGTACTTAGTACCAGATGGAATGAATTTTAATCCCCTGGAAGTTTGACGTTCTCTTCAAATGTTTTTGTCTAAAATAAGGTGCTTTTATGGTTCCTTATATCATTAGTTAACCTAGTAGCAGGGGTGCGGCCAAGAATTATGCATCACAAAAGCAGTCATTAAAAATACTTTTAAAAATGTATAATTAATCCATGCGATCGGTATCGGTATAGGTATCGGCCAATGTCAGTCCTGGATGATCGTATTGGAATCGGTAGCATAAAACCCTGATCGGAGCATGCCTTATATACAGTATTTTTGTTTAGGTTGAATAATATGTTTTCCTGTTGTGATGTGCACACTGCTGATGCTGTTATGTTTATGTATTGTTATATTGTACACGAAGTGAGGCAATACGTACTTTGAGACCGAATGGCTTTGGGGCAAAAAGCCAAAGGATTTGAATTAGAGCTGCAACGATTAATCGATGTATCGATTATTGATCGATTATCCAAATAATCGACAACTATTTTGGTAATCGATTAATCGTTTAATTTAAAAATGTACTACAAATATCCTGATTGTAACCACTCTAATGTAACTATTTCCCTAGTGATCCATGAAAGTGATCTATTTACACAAAGTAAATGCCATACTTGCCTACATTTCTGCACTCTCTCTCCATTTTCTCTTACCATGCATACAAACAAAACCTACTGGTAGAACAGTGAAACTGCAGTAGAGTGTTTGTGACGTTTCTCAACTGATGGTTTATACTTTGCTACTTCAATTTCGGTGACTAAGATCTTTCTCTTTGCTATGATTTTTGGAGGGAAAACGTTCATGCATTTTTAAAGGGATTACTGCAAAAGAAGGGAAAATTCAAAATGTCCTTAAAATCCGATTTATCAAAAAAATAATCGACCAATTAAATCGATGATGAAAATAATCGTTAGTTGCAGCCCTAATTTGAATGAGAGCCAACTGTAGTTTTTACTTTTGTTTACTTGTAATGTGGATCAGCCCTGCACCCTGCCTGGGCTCAAACCTGCAACCACACATCCCTACTGATTGAGACTTAAGTCTATCACTGCTAGCCAATGAGCTAAACTCCCCATGCTGTCAACCCGCTGTCCAGCACAGCATTGGGGAACGAGGTTTACAAAACGAACCATTATATACCAGTTTTTCCACTATTCACTTTATTTTGCTCAAACAAGTGTAGTTAATTTAATACAATGGAATCATTAATGTTTATGATACTGTTTCATTGTCTTGTTTTATTTTTATATTGTTGAATTGTTCACAGATAAGTACACAAATATTTTTTGTTTGCCTAAAATCTTGAGCCTGTGTTTTGTAATCATGACCAACAAATAAAGGCAAAATAACGAAATAGTTCACTGATCGTAATAGTTCAACTAAAAGGTATTTTATCAGTATAGGCGTTGGTGATACAGGCCCCGTATTTACTTGGTGTATCTGGTCGACATCGCAATTTTCAGTATAGCCACTCCGTAGGGTCCCAAATCGATGACTATCGTTGCACTTACTAGAAATGACGATCGCAATATTTACCCGCTTCTTCTTCTTCTGTTCACTACTTTCAGCCGCTACAGGTTGCTCCTCTGCCACTATTAATTAGACTAAGCCCCTCCCCCCCTTCTGCAACATAGCCAAGATGGCAACTGCAGCCCGTGTCTTATCATTCAAGCTTATGTGTTTGTTGTATAACTTTTTCTAACTGTGAATCTTTATCATTCAGATGTTTTTTTTTTTTTAACTACTGCTGTTGATGACTATCTCATTTAAAATTGCAACAACACACAGTATTTCTTTGTGTGAGTCCATCAAGAAAAAAAGAAATGTCACTTTGTCAGAAGTGCAGTTCTCTATTCCATCAGCTTCCATCTCCTCTTGGAGTAAATGCTGCTTCCCATCTTCTCTGGCTGCACGTGTGCGTGCATGTGACTGCTGGTCTGGGCTTTAGGCCAGAGAGCGTTGTCTGGGTTTGATCCTTGGATACAGCTGGAGAGTGACACAGAGAGACTACATGTTTATGGGAGACACTGCATTGAAATAAATGCAGTATTTTGAAAGCAGGTGTACCATTATGCAATCACTTTGAGCTATCCTAAAAATTTATTTTTAGACCCAGATACATTTCTAAACACACACAGTCAGTGGGTACTTACAATGCTACTTATACTTACACAACTTCCGAAACCTTCTAAGCTACAGTATTTTGTCTGTTAAATGTTTGGCAAAATTGTAAGGCAACCAAAGTGTTAGAGTAAACTCATCCCTCAAATGTGGCACAATAATTACGTCACATTCCAGGGCCAGCAGTGAATTGGGTGAAATTTGCGAGTAATTGATACACTTGGAAAAATGTCTATTTTTGACACACGACTGGTTCACCCTCCAAAAAGAGACCCGGAAAAATGTTTGCAATAATGACTGTTGTAATTGCACTAAATTCAGCACAAAAGTGCGAAATTTCAATGCTTGACAAAAAAAACAAGATCAGGGAGGCATAAAGACATAAACATGTACAAATTGTGGGTTTATTTAACAGTGGTACCTCTATGCTGTATATTTATAAGACTATAAACACTAGGAATGTCCGATATTGGTGTTTTTGCCGGTACACCAATATTGTCCAAGTCTCAATTTCCGATTCCGACATCAACCAACACAGATATGTATATCTCCAGTTGTGGAATTAACACATCTGTTTTGAAGCTAATGGATACAGCATCAACAATTAGCTTCTTGATGTGGCTGTAAACAACATTGTACAACATTGGAAAACATCTGAAAAATACTTGCAATTGGGACACCACAGACATAACACTAGTCAGGTACAGACTAGCCAAACACGGTTGTTTACATGCGTCAAGTCTACATACAGGATATTTTAAAATCAGTTTTCAAGGGAAAAAATGAGATACAAATATTTATCGATATAACATTTTAAAGCCAATATTGTGCCAGTTTTATAAGACATCCCTAAATATCATATATTTATTAAATATTATTGTTGTACAATTGTTTTCTGAAAAAAACAGCCATTTCAAAAATTTGCACAAAGAAGCAAATTTGCAAGACCGTGAATGATGAATCAGTAATATGTGGGAATACACTATATCTCAATAATAAAGAATACAATTGGAAAATTGTATAATGAGGATAAGCGGTATAGAAAATGGATGGATGGATGCCAAGAGCAAATAAAAAGGTTGACAAAAATGGCCCTGGATTGCACTTTGGGTTAAGCAATCATGAAAAGCATTAACTCTACAAGTTTCAACTTATAAAGAGGAACACCAGAATATTGGAACGGATTGTTTGTTAGAAATAAACGAAAAAGTCTAAACCTATATAAAAATAAGGAATGTCCGATACTGGCTTTTTTGATTATATCCGATATGCCGATATTAGTTAACTCTCAATTTCTGATACGATAACGTTGTGTATCTCCTGTCGTGGAATGAACACATTGTGGTGACCTACAATATTGTTTTAGACATCCACCAAGTCTACCACCGTTTCCACGTCACGAGGTTGTTGTAGCCACTTGGCTGTTGCTTGAAAGTTATTTCCACTTGTCGTACTGGATGCCTCGACGCAACCAGTACTTTTTTCACTTGTTATCTCAATGGCAACAGAATAACCCTTATAAAAGAATGTTAATCTCAAAGCAAGATAACGAACATGTACTGCAAGAGAATATTTGAGTACGTTGTGTACACTGTCGTACCCCCAGCAGGTTCCTGGGAACATATCCCTCGCAGTTGTTTAGTCGTGCCCACCACCACTCTGTCTCGGTGTCGTCACGCCGTCGCAGTACAGTGAGTGCATCCCCCTCGTTAAAGGACAGCTCGTCAGACTGCTGGGCTTTGTAGTCCCACAGAGCATAGACCAAGCCTTTATTCATCACACCCAACTTTTCCTGGACGCCTGGCACAAAACGTCAGTGTCAGTGCAGTTTTGTGATATGCAAAGGTTGCTTCTGCAATTAAAATGAGTTTTGTCCCCCAACATAATACCTTCTGATAGCATTTTTTGGTTTCATTTATTTAATTTACAGTTTCACTCCCTTACCGTACAGAAACTGAGAACACTGTGTGTAGCCCTCCTCCATTTCTTCACATTTGTCTGCTGCTGTTTCAACATCACTGATGGTTTGAGCAAAAATGGCCGCCCCTGACTCTACCAGCATCTTACACAGGTGGACAGTGTTGCATGAGGCTGCACAATGCAGAGGTGTCCTGGGAAACAAGGAAACATGACAGGATGATTGTTAACATATGGCGTTAAGAGTATGTTTTTTTTGCTACCAGACTCCACAACGATTGCTAAACGTCTTTCCCATATTACAAATAGAGTGGAAACGTTGGTGTTTGTGCCGACGCCCCTCGGACTGGCTGACATAAGTGGTTGTCAATGACTCATTGCTTGTGCATTTACTACTAATACCAATATTAGTCATATATTGTATTAGGTTGCTAATGGTAAAAAGGACATGATTTGTGAAGTATATACCATGGTATTGTATATATGTATGCATAGCGATAATAAATATAGTATTGGTCATATGTAAACATATTTGTATTTTCCTGAGAGCCAACATATGTATTTTTTATAAAGTAATTATATCGAACCATATGGTAAAGGATGCAATTCTCCCTTACTTCAGTCATGCATGTCATTGGAATGGTAATTAAAAGATAGGACGTCGCAGGAATAACATGACTGCAAGGAATTCGCAAGTGGAAGCAGGAATAACATGACTGCAAGTAAATTCACAAGTGGAATCAGGGATAACATGACTGCAAGGAATTTACAAGTGGAAGCAGGAATAACATGACTGCAAGGAATTTTAGGAGGGGAAGAGCACAGATGAAGCCAAGGCTAAATCTAAGAGGGTGAATCTGAATCAGACAGAGGTTTGATGAATATTGTTCCGACAATCCAACATTTCCTGCAAGACAAACATAAGGAGAATGGGTGATGAAGGATTTCTGAACCTGCTGCATTTTGTTGTTCTCCTCCATTTGTGCATGTGGTATTTTATACTCTTATCTAACAGAGATGCTGTGGTAATTTCTTCATACACTATGTCTAGTCCACTGTTGGCTGTACTAGAAAATAACAGTAAGACTGTTATTTGTAGGGTTAGGGTTAATTGCTATGACTGTTACAGCACCGTTATTGTTACCAACAGTGAATGTCCCGAGTTATCATTCACTGATTTCTACATTAACAATCTGGATGTTGCCTCTATCAACATTGTTAAGCTCAATACGCAGCTAGTCATCAAGTCGTGTTTGCTCGCGGTCAGAAAAAACACTTGCCTTCTGGCAGAGAATAGCAAGATATCTATTGTCTCATTCACTACCAAGCTAAATCCGAACATCGTGGTTGGAACATTGCTTTCTCACGCTATCGTGGGTTTGAAATCATGAATTAAGTAATAAATGATCGGGGATTTGTGGTTGAGTAGTATATATTCTGGTCACTACGTATCAGAGTGCAACAAAGAGTGCAACATATTTTTCCTTCCATTCCGTGTGAAAGCAGAATGCAGCAGTTTTTGAAAGGTCAAACCAAAATGACTGTCAACTACCGTAAAGTTCACATAAGTTAATATCATGTATTGGCCCCTTTAATGTCATTGACAGAAAGATTTTGTATTATGATTCGTATTCTCTTTGTAATGGCCGAAACAATTCTACTCAGGCACGTAAACTTATGAGCACACCGGCACATTGAATACACTAAGACCAACCCATCCATTTTCTACGCCGCTTATCCTCATTAGGGTTGCGGGATCTGCTGGAGCCTATCCCAGCTGACTTTGGGTGAGAGGCGGGGTAAACCCTGGACTGGTCGGCAGTGAATCTTAGGGCAGACTAACAATCATTCCCGGAGGAAACCCATGCACCCGCGCACGCACGCACGCACGGGAAGAACATGCAAACTCCACACAGAGATGCCAAGCAGAGATTCGAACACTAAGACCAACCAATCAAGTTAAATGCATTGGTTATTAAATTAAGGAATCCTTACTTTGGCTCTTCATTAGACTGTCTTCCTATGATATTGCTAAGCCAGCTAAATAAAAATGGACAAACAAATGCAATTATCTTTGTCATGATTGGCTGTGTGCTCATTACCCTTAACACGCCGCCCTCTTTTTAACTGCCAAAATTCACTATTGATATTAACAAATGAGCCACCAACTGAAGCCACTCACCAGCCGTCACTGTCTGCTGCATTGACATTCACTCCAAAGTCCAGCAGGAACTTTACAATGTGGTGATGGCCAGCACAGACAGCATTGTGAAGAGGGGTTATGCCTTCATCATTTGGCATACTGGGATTTTCCACCTTGAAAGTCATTCAAAAGTATTAGTATTAATACCCATTAGGGTAATAGTAAGCTCACCACCAGCTCACTTTTTTTTACATGAATAAAAACGACTACATTTTCAGTGGCTAGGCAAGTACGGTCACAACTACTGCATATGTTTGATAATTTTTTGGCAAATCAGCCAAATCATAGGGACAGCCATAACCAAATGCATTGTGTTTTTCCTGTGGGATACAACAATAGGTGTGTACTTTACCTCATATATAATTCTCTGTACCAGATCGAACTCCCCCTCTAACGATGCATCCAGTAGCAGGGCAAGAGGGTTAAACTTAACTCTCAGCCCGTGGCCTGTACGCTCTGATGATGGCTTCTTCAAGTTGGTTCGTTTCACCTGACGCACAGAGAGGAAGACCAACATAAAGATAATGTACAAACCGTGCACCTCGTAGTGGTTTTCTGAGGCTGAATGGAGGGATATGTGAGATGGAGATATATTTAGCATCAACTGAATGTTGTTGATGTGTTCAAGTGAAATAAAGTTACAAAAGATCGTCAAACTGTGTGGCTGTGAGGACGCTACACTGGCGTCCGCCATCATAACGGAGACGTGTGTCATGCCATGATGCGCATGCATCGCTTAACTCGATAAATAATAATTATCACTGATAATGTGTTATTTTGACAGCTTTAAAACAAAGAGTTACAACAATACAGTTGTACCTTGGAGAGTAAAACTGAAGTATTAGGAGGTAAAAGTAATCATATTATTGTTAACGCACAGTAGGATCAGTCAATGCTTTGGCACCGCAACACCATCATCAGTGATCAGTTAATGTGACTGTAAAAAGTCTGTTTTCACTGAAGTCACCTATTCTCTTGCTCAGATGTGTTTTTAATAGGGCTGTCAAAAATAACATGGTAAGTGAATTATTTAATTTGTTAAACTTTTAAATGTAATTAACACATGCGCATCATGGCAAGCTACACCTCTCTGTTATGATATCAGAGGCAAGTGTAGCATCCCCACAGAATCTGACGCTCTTTTATACTTTTACTCCAACCCCTAAGTTCCCAAAGTGGAGTGCATAGGGGGTACGTGACTAAAAATGAAAAACAATTAGCGCTTAACACTCACAATTACAAATAGACAGATTACAAACAGGTTCTCGTAATGTATGTGTACTAGGCACCCAGGGATTCATTTTACCTTCGGAGGCTGTGACGGAGGGGCAGGAGAGGGGGAAACGTGACCAGTAATGTTATGGGTTGGACTAGAATCACTGTGGTGGTTGTTATTCTGATCTTCGGGCCTCACAGGAGTTGAGGGAAGTCTAGGTTGCGGCGATTGAGACACATTGTGTTTCATTTGTCCTGTGGTAATCGTTTTACTGGGTGTCTCAAAGGCTGCAGGAGACAAGTGACGGCAGTCTAGGTTCAGGTTTTGAACCTCAGCGTCCTCTGTTGCCAAACTGGGTTGCTTTTCACCCGCTTCTACATTCCCCTCTGCAGAAAGGCTGTTGTCCATGTCACCCAAAAGACAATCGGGCTGGTAGAACGTGTTGCCTACAATAAAGTGTGTTTATTATTTGTGCACGATGCATTTTTTAATGTTTTCTGCAGTATAAAAAAGCCATGAGTTTAGACTACATGATCCTACCTGAGACTCCATCCATGCCTCCAGCCAAAGTGTTAAACCTGCAGAACCAAAAATCAATAACCTGCTCAACTTTCAGTATGAATTATGGAAAGTAGAACTTCTGCACACACCTCTGGTACAGTAGTTTTTGAATGTTTGGCCCCTGTGGGCCCTCAGGTTCAGTAATCGAGCTTCGTTTCTTCAGGGGTCTTGGGGCATTGCTGAGACGGCGGCGGAGGACTTCAAGATCTGCATCGCTCTGGTAACGTAGTTGGGAGTAGGCTGAAGACAGAGCGTGGGTCAATTAACAATATTTCAAAACAATATTGTGTCATTGTATTGGATTTATTTAGAAAAGAAAACGTATGTCACATCATGTACATCGATGATCCAAAATATTAATTACATTACACCTATTTTCATAAATTAATCATCTCATTTATCGCGTGCAACCTACCAACTGGAGTCAGCTTGGTAGGACTGAGAGGACGAGGGATGTTGTCCACGCTCGGAGGAGGGACAATTTGCCCACTGTTAGTCTTTCCTCCCTCAACCCCTTTTCCTTCTTCCTTGTCTGCAACATCTTCTACTGTTCTAATTCCGCCTCCGTGGAGGAAAGGAAGAGGGGATGGAGATGTAGAGGATGCTGGGAGGATGGGTTTCCCATAGACTGTTGGAGAAGAGGAAATGGGTCAAAATGCTCACAGCTTGTTTACTCCAGAACACTAAACATCAAGATAAAGATCAACTCTATTTATTTCACATTGCGGATATCCGCTGCATACATTTCCTTTAATACTCAGAAGTCATTTCTTCCGTAAACTAAGTATTAAAATTCAGCTAATATTTACAGTGTGTGTTAGAACACACTTGATGTTATACTCTAACAGTAGTTTTCATTTCTAAATAGTAAATGCCATATTTTTGTCAAGCACAGGTCAGTAAACACGTGTAATTTGTAAAAAATAATAATTTTCATGACTGCACATCACTGCAAGTGTACACATTATAAGTTGTCATCCTGTGATTTATTTTTTCTCCTCTGGTTTTGATTGTGCTTCTGAAGCCAATCCCCAGTGGGCTCAGGCTTCCCACTGATCATTCTCGTGCTATTTTTTCCCTCAACAAAGCACGCTATGTAACAATTAGAACCTTTAAAATGGACTATTTAATTCATCGGAATGTAGGATGTTTATGTTTCTGATCAATGTATAGCTTTTTGTTCTATCTATGGTTTGCTTACTTGCTTTCACTGTGCTCCTATTGTTGAGTGAGCCATAGTTTTTAGTCTGAGGCTGCTGAAGGTACATGCTGTAGATGGAGCTGCTGTTCATTGTAGCAGGGCCTTTTCGAGGAGACTGGGGCCTGGAGGGATGGTCGGGGACGTACGGGCGTACAGCCACTGCTGGAGGAGGATCTGTTCGTTCACTCTGAAGGGGCAATGGAGATGTCTGAGAGCCCGTGGCAGAGCCTAACGAGATGAAAGAAAAATTGCTACTAAATGATTCATTTTCACAAGGAAGGAAATTTTCAATCACATTTGAAATGTTTGTTTTTGAAGAGAGATGTCTGGTCAAATATCAGTTCTGGAAGTACCTTGGTTTGTATGTGGCAGGACAGTGATACGTTGTTCAATTTTCTGTGAGGGGGAGGAAGAGGGTGAAGAAAAAGATGAGGTGGTAGTTCGAGGCCACCCCAGTGTGCCAGGGGCAGATCGAGGTAGAGAGCTGGTGGAGCAGTGATGCCCTGCTGCCTGGTGGGTAGCGCTGGGGTAGGTGCCATACCCGGAAGGAATCTGATTAAAGAATGAAAATAGAAGCAAGTGAGATTTAGAGAAGTAGAAGAATTGAGAGAAAGCTGTCTGCAAGTCCAAAAAACATTTTCCTTATTGTCCTGATACTAGCAAATTTTGGGGTCGATTTGCTGACACTATTACTAGGGATGTCGGATATTATCGGCCCAATACATCTGTAGATATCAGATAGGATAAATTATATTACTTAAAATGTGATAATAGTAGGAGAACAAACTGCAGCATAAAAGCTTTGCTCAATCGCAAGTTGTTGCCCAAGTATTTCTTAAATGTACAATGTTGTTTACAGCCACGTTGAGAAGCTAATTGCTGTTTCTGTATCCATTAACTTGACAACAAATATGTGTAATTCCACGGCAGGAGATATGCAATGTTATACATACTTGTATCAGAATCGGAAATTGAAAGTTGGACAATATTGGCATATCGGCTGTGCAACTGTGAAATTAATTGAAAGGGGTGTGTTAAAAAAATAGCAGTGTGACAAAACTGATCAATTAGTGTTCAGTTTTGTGAAAAAAAAAAGGTGTGAATCAGGTGGCCCCTATTTAAGGATGAAACCAGCACTTGTTGAACACGCATTTCTCTTTGAAAACCTGAGGAAAATTGGTCCTTCAAGCCATTGTTCAGAAGAAGAGTGTACTTTGATTAAAAAGTTGATTGGAGAGGGTAAAACTTATGAGAGGTGCAAAAAGTTTTTGGATTTTCAGCTAAAATGATCTCCAATGGCTTAAAATGGAGAACAAAACCAGAGACATGTGGCAGAAAACAGACAATTATCAAAATGGATTGAAGAATAACCAGAATGGCAAAGGCTCAGCCAATGATCAGCTCCCGGATGATCAAAGATAGTCTGGAGTTACCTCAAAGTACTGTGATGGTTAGAAGACATCTGTACAGAAGAGGTTAAAATTTGCCAAATTTGATGTGTTATCAACTGGCCTAAAGATAAATGGTGGAACATTTAGTGGACTGATGAGAGTAAAATGGTTCTTTTTGGGTCCAAGGGCCACAAACAGTTTGTGAGACGACCACCAAACTCTTCAATTCAAGCCACAGTACACAGTGAAGACAGTGAAGCATGGTGGTGCAAGCATCATGACATGGGCATGTTTCAAAATTGCTTTATGAACTAAAACACAACTATAAGACATTCAGAAGACGCATTAAAAAATGTTGATATGTAGTATTCTACACTGGTCAATAGGTGTCAGTAATGTTACTGTAATCACGTTTGAATTATCTCATATTATGTCTACTATAACGGCCAGTGTTTTTTTCCAAACTGGGGGATGCGCCCCTGTGGGGGACCCAGCGTTATGACGGGGGGGGGGGATACCACGAACATACCACGTCATTATTACCATATGTTTTAGGCAAGGGTCCTGAAAATCATTTTATTTTCATAAGGGGGGCACTCCAAAAAAAAGTTTGGGAACAACTGATATAGGCTAATGAGTTAAAGTTAACTATATGAGTGTTATTTCATGTCTAGAGGATTCTAATACTGTTAAATACTGTATTTAGAAGGTCATTTGTATGCTCTAACCCAGTGGTTTTCAAATTGGTGGGTGCGCCCCCTGGGGGGGGGCCCGGCGTTATGGCAGGGGGGGTGCGGGGATACCATGAACACTTTGCATTATTACCGTAATTTTCAGACTACAAGCCGCTACTTTGTTGTCAAGAGGAGACCTTTTGGTGCCGCTACAGAAGAATGATTTGAGGCTCACCAATGATCATGGACGTTTGGACATACCGTATTTTAAAATAATGGATATCCAAAGCTCTTGGTCGCTAGCGCCGATAAGCTAGCTGGCTGCTCGTGAGACTTTTATTGATGAATGGGGCTCCATCCGATACTTTGTGCCGCTACAAAAGACTGATTTAAGGCTAACAATGCGTACCAGTGGATCTCAAAAGTGTGGAGATGTGTGAGAGAATGTACCATGATTTCGAAAGGCTGAGCTGTTTTACTGCCGTGTTACAGGCACTGTTTGGAAACAAGGTATGTCAAAAAACATTTACAAAATCTTTCTGTGTAAATCTTCAATTTCACAACATTTCTATTCGTGGCGTACAGTCGGGGGAGTGGTGGGGGCCCTGAAAATCATTTTGTGTCTTGGAATTGGAAATTCACTTATCAGTCAGGCCTGGGACCAATTAAAACGAGGGATTACTGTACGTATCGAACCAGAATTGTACAAATATTCAATTTACATTGAAGTGTCAAAAGTGTACCTGTTCTGGACTGTTAGTCCTCCATTTTGTCCCATTTTTACCAATGCTGGGCCATGATGCATCACTGGCTGTATGCGAGAGAGAAAATAAGACACAGAAATTGGTCATTTTATTGTTAGCCCACAGAATTACAGAAGTTCATGAGAAAACAATTAGCAAGCTAAAGTGGGAAGGCCATGGAGCAGAAGGTATGCTACCTTGATATTGAACTCACATCCATCCATCCATTTTCTGTGCCGCTTGTCCTCACTAGGCTTACGGGGGTATGCTGGAGCCTATCCCAGCTGTCTTCAGGCAAGGAACGCGGTACACCCTGGACTGGTCGGCAGTCCCATGTTACTGACATTATTGATTGCAAAGACTCTGTGGGCTTACTCAGTTCCTGTTTGTTCGCTGTGATGTGCAGGAAATCACACCACTAACATCCATGCACAGAGTATGTTATGTGTAATGCACTTTTTTCCAACACTGGTTTATGTCTTGCTGCCGTTCCTCTGTCCTTCTTTCAGGATCCAGATTTGGTGATCCTGATGTACTTCGTCTCGCAAGGCTATTTTATCTTGGCAACAGATTTTTAAAAAAGCTGACAAGTGGCTTAACCACAAATATGCTTTTGTAAAAAAACAAAACAATTTTTTGTAGAAAAAAATGTTTGTATCGACTAAAGCGAATAAATTGACTGGCGACCAGTACAAGGTGTACCCTGCCTCTCGCCCAAAGTCAGCTGGGATAGGCTCCAGCATACGCCTGTGACCCTAATGCGGACAAGCAGTATTAAAAATGGATGGATGACGAAAATGGTCGGCCATGTGTGTTGACGTCGACTTAACACTTTTGAGTTATGAGGAGAACTCCTCGGCCCTCATTTGTAAAAGCGTGCGTAGATTTCAGGGCGACAAACAAACTTCAGAATGTACATATGCAAGAAAAATATGCACACCTGTAAAAGCAAAAAACGCACACTTTTACACAGTCTTCTCATTATGACTCCCACCTGCAGTGAATTGTGCACACCGTCCCACTATTCCTCCCACAATCATCTATACATGCTCAATGCTAAATAGCTCTCTGAATATGCTGATGATTTTAATGAGCACTTGTTGGACTGGCATTGAGGTAAAGCTGGACACGGCCACTCCTAGTAGAAGTCAGCATTTGCAGATTGTGAGATAGAGACGATGATTACATCAGGGACCAATACCAACAATTTCAATGCCAATATATTGAAAAATCTAATTAATGTCAGCTCAACCGTGAGAACTGTTGCTGAGATGAAGAAAAACACAGTTATGGGTTAACCGTCTGTATGCCAACCCCTACTGGTGTGCTTATTTTTAATTTAATTTTGTATTTATTTTGTCTTTGTGTAATATGATTTTTATACTATTTGAATCTGGGTACAGTGTTCCCTCACAACATCGCTGTTCACCTTTCGCAAACTTATTGTTTCACAAAAATTTATTTGGCTTTTTTTACAGCGTATGAACGTACATTGTGTTCTGCATCCTGTTTGGCTCAGGGAGAACCCACATGTTGTATCTGCATCCTGATTGGCTAACAAAGAACCCATGCATTGTGTTCCGCGTCCTGATTGGCTACGGGACTGTCAATCTCCTTCATGCCTTCCTGTGTAGTACAGATTGCGTTCGATTTGCCAAATTTACACAACTGTTCTACCGCTAGTACTGTGACTCAGAAGTATTTTATGTTCACAAGTTTTATCTCCAACACCCACAATGTGGACAAAACGTTCTGCACCTTTAAAAGCACCTGTGGCCGCACCCAAAAGGGAGAGGAGGATGCTAACCATCGCACAAATATTTGGACTTCTGGACATGCAGAAGGAATGTACATACCATGCCGTGCATTGTTCATTGTCATTGTTACTGCTCAGCTGTGGATTCTGCCGCTGCATTGCAACATTTAATAATAATAAAGACTTTTGCCTGCACTTGGGTTCTCTCTCTCCGCATTCAGGGTGGACGGACCCACAAGACAAAATGTGACATATTTTTCAGAATCTACTACAGTTTGAATTTAAAGAGTGTTTAACAAAGACACAAATGTGAAAAAAAAGTTAATGCCTGTCTGAATAAGTGTGTCAAGTGTATGGTTTTACAACCTTAAAAAATTATAACTTTAAAATAATAAAGTCAGCTACTTCACGGGACCTTATTGTGGGCTATTTTGGGAACCTATACCCTTTATACTCATATAAAGCACCCTGGTTTTCATTAATTCCATTACATTTAGAAATGAATTGTATCTTCTGTAAGTCATAAGTGGAATGTTTGAAAGTAGTAGAGACCAAATGTTAAAGGGCGCAGAATAACACTGATAGGGAAAGTCCGGCGCCTGACACCTGGCCCCTCCCACAAAGGGGTGTGCCCCACTATATGAGGCGCACTGAAATATACTGAATGATGTGGCTTGTAGTGGCAGTTCCAAACTAAAAACCCAGCCTCCGTTGTCAGGTATCATTTTAAGCAGTGTTATCTAACCATTTGGCAAGTCTCTGCAGTACAGCCCCGTCAGTACTGACTCAGACTAATACTGATTAGCTATTGACTCCTGTGGTCACTAAGACCATTTGCACAACTTGTTGACTGCCAGAGCTCTGACCTGCTGACCTCAAGACGAAGGAGGGGCATTGGTAGCAGGAAGTAGACTTGGCTATCTGCCTATGAGTAGAGATTAGAGGTCCACTACAAGCACCATCACATTTTGTCCAGCTGCTGAAGACTGTATGTTTACACTCCTTTTAGGATTTTTAAACAAATATAGTATGACTGGTATGACAAATAATTTAAGTTAAGAAGAACGAATTTTTTTTTAATTATTTTTATTATTTATTTAAAATAATAATCCCACATTTTTTTGGTAAGACTTTGATATTTTGTAGGGCTTGTTGGAAACTTTTCCTGCATTGTTTTTCCAAGTTCTCTGACCATTTTTTGTGGAGTTGTATGCCCAAATGGTCTTATCTCGCAATGTTAAAGAATCCTTTAAAAAAATCCTTGATACAGACGGTGATCCGGATCACTACCGAAATTTAATCAGTTCTTCCATATCCCATTTTTTGACAATTCCTGAAAATTTCAAGTGGTTAATTTACTGGTTTGTCAGAAAACACGCAATGCATATTTCCAATATTATCAAATAATAATGTAACATTAACAAATAACATCTCCAGTATGATTTGCAACATTTGTGGTGCAAAGTTGATGCACTCTGCAAGTGTCCAGGGACCACCGGTATTTTGAACAAGCATTTCTACAGTATGTCTCCTAACCAACTGTTCCCTTTATACTGAACATGCATTCAAATTGTCAATATTAAAACCTCTGACTCGATCTCGGCACATTCTGGATATAAGGTCACTGACACATGGTCTTCAAACTGGACAAGGGAGGAATACAGAGGTGGTAAACTCTAGAGGAAATGTCTCCTGTAAAGACTCACTGTTTGTGTTACTCTTGAGCTCCTGAGGAGACTGAGGGCCCTCGCATGTGTCATTTCCATCTGCCAGGATGACGTCTAAATCTGACACTTTCCATTGGCTGGGAGGCTTCCTGATGCTACTACTATCCTCGTCTGTTTGACCACAACCATCACCACAATAACAACAACGAAAACACGTATACAGTCAACGTGACAACAGCCATCAAGACGACAACCCGACCAACAAGCCAAATCACAGGCAATATGATGACATTGAAATGACATCATGAAAACAGTGACAAACACCGATGAGTGAGTTAGGTTGAAAGAGGAAAACAACAACAGATACAACAGGCAAGAGGAAGGCAACAGACAGGAAAAGGAAAAAGAAAATCAGACAGTTAGAGAGCACATATATCACAGGAAGTAAGAACATTTTGTTAAATGTCTTGAGGAGTGGCTGCCCGTTGTACATAATATAGACATTAAATCCTGCCCCTGTCCTTTTTTGACTATGCACACTCGGCCACATGTAACATGCACACTGGTTATGTTTCGTGTCAGCTATTGATAGCGATTAGGCTAAGTTTAGCTACTAAACTTTTTTGCAGCTCCCCCCTTTTGGAGATAAAATGATTTTCTTCCGTCCCACCGCAAGTTTGAAAGCCTCTGTTATAGCATATGGTAACAACATCACAACTGCGAGACTGCTTTTGCGCGTGTGCACACCTCATTTAGTTAAAACAACAATTTACGCCATTTCTTTTGGGTTAAAAAACCTTGAGTGAGTGACATTCAGCAGCTTCAAGTTCTATAAGAGATCCACAAGCTTCTTCAAACTAACCTGATAGGGAGCGGATGTGACTGAGTGGAGTGGCTTTGGGGGAGGGGTCAGGTGAGAGGTTGTGCCCGGCTTCCTGTCCCCCTTCTGGTGGAGCTTGGATGTAAGGGCAAACAGCAGCCACTCGACCTGAAACTCCACCACTTGGACGGGTAGAGCTCTGAGGAGAGGGCGGGCCTCCTTCATTTGTACGACTCAACTACAAAGACCCAAATGAAGCAGGTGAATAGACTGTCATCTGTAAAGACACAACAAGAACTTCAAGAGTTAGGTACTTCTGCTCTTTTCTGATGCAGTCGCTCCCTCAGGTCACCGATGCGTTGATCCATCACTGTCACCTGAGTGTTCCTCTTGTTCAGCAGCTCCTTGCTCTGTGCAAACTTGTTGCTGCGCTCCAGGTTGTGATGGTTACGAGCCTGAACAGCATTAGAGGTGTTCGCCACTCTGGTTTGCCAAAATAATTTAGTTTGACGACCTACCTGCAGGTCTTGGTAGAGTTTCCTCAGTTCTAAAGCCGCAGTTCCTGACAGTGGAGACCCTTTCACTCCAGTGGTTGCACTCTGGGGTCTATTGGGTGCCCCTTTATGGGATGCAACTGTATGTAGTTGCAGGCGTCCTTTCCTCAGATCCTCCAGCTGTTGGGTCAGCTGGTGCAGCAGTTTAAAAACAAGATCACAAACAATTCCTAAGACCGCAATATCGTAACTTCTTAATGCCACGAGGTTACCTGGTCGACTCGAATCACAGCAGACTGCAGCTCGGCCTGCTTCTCTTGAAACAGGCTGCTTACATGGTCAATCTCAGCAGCTGGGCAGAGAAGAAATAAAAGACAAAGTATTGAATATCTTGTGAATTGAATGCCTGGTTATGTTTTATTATAACAAGTAGCCAATGTAACGTAAGCATTAACTAAACAATCAATTATCCATCCCAACAGCAAATGCATGTATGTCACTTTTAACAAAATCAAGCAATGTAGCTGTTTCACCTGATTATTATTAATAAATTGCTGCTTAATCAATAGTCTGCATTCATGAATGCATTATACAGTGTTTTTTAATCAGATATACATGCCTGTATTTATTTATTTTTAGTCTTTAATCTCTCAATTCATGTATTATTATTTTTTTTTTTGCTACTGATTTACATGTTTTGTATTCTGTTTATCTTTACTTATCCATATTTTTTAACTTTTCTTCTCTTTTACTTTCGTCACTACAGTTTATTTTGACAGTTTTTCACTCCTATTTACTTATTTAATCAGTTATTTTTGCTCTTTTTTTCCTATGTGTTAATTTACTATGTATTATTATTTACTAATTATTATTAATATATTTTTATGTAGTTTTTACTGTTGCAACACTTTACTCTTTCAGTCCTTCTCCTTTCTTTCTTTTCTTTTCTTTCATAACTGCAAAAGCTATTTATTGCTACACATTTTCCATCCATCCATCAATTTTCTATTCTTTGGGCGAGAGGTGGGGTACACCCTGGACTGGTTGCCAGTCAATCACAGGGCAACATTCACACTCACATTCATATCTATGGACAATTTAGAGTCGCCAATTAACCCAACATGCATGTTTTTGGAATGTGGGAGGAAACCGGAGTACCCGGAGAAAACCCCCACACGCACGGGGAGAACATGCAAACTCCTCATAGAACTGCCCAACGGAGACTCGAACCCAGGTCTTCCAGATCTCCACCCAACCACTGTGCGGCCCTACAAATGTTCTATTCTTTATATTCTATGCTGTTGCATGAGGAAGGGGTAAATATTAAGGGATTAAATATGATTGATTTTGTAAACATCTCCATAAGGTATCTTGTCAAGCATGCCCGAAACAAATAAACCATGACAATGACCATTACATGTCTCCAGTACGGTACATTCATGCTTACATAGGTTACTGTTGATCAGTTTACTGTAGTCCACTTGCCCTCTCATGGCTCTAATCTTCTTCAGCTTTGCCTCCTGAGTCTCCACTCGCTCCTTCAGCCGTTGCAGTTTTTCAGTTTCGGACTGCAAAATTAGTAGAAAAAAATGGGACCGTATGAAATATTTTGTATAGTGTAAAACAGATACTCTTAATATAAATAACACATCAAAGAAAACACTAAATGTTATTTTGAGGCATTTGGAAACTTATGAAATCCTTCACGTCAAGTGACCAACTTGACGCGAAATTGACATATCTAACCAACCCAGAAGTATTGATCAAGTTTGGCCCGGGAAACGACGAAGGTAAGTGTGTGCGTGGGTGTATGTATGAGATATGGGTAAAGGAAGATAAAATACTCCCAAGTGTGCACCCTTGGTGTATCATATCAGCGGGGAATGAGGGAGGTAAAGACGTTGCTTGTAGAGAAATGTTAGCGACGCGGTGGGAAAGTAAGCGAGGAGCGTGAGTGACGCGTGTGTGTGTGCGTGCGTGCGTGCGTGTGTGCGTGTTAATATAATGGCTAAAATTAGCGACGACTGTGCTCCATCACAGACATCCTCAGCCTTGAGCCGACTGTTTTATCTAATTTTAGGCCTGCTTCTAACTTATCATTTAAAAAAAAAAGGTTTTTATTCAGTTGAAGTCGTTCTGAGTTTCTGTTTCCGTCTGCTTTGGGATACCAACACAGCACTGACTCTGCACTTCTTAAAGTTTTTTTTTCTCCTTGTCTCTGTGATGCTGGTGATGCTTGACCTCACTTCTGCATTTAGCACCGTGGACCACTACATCCATATCAAATGCTTGGCCCTCATGGGTCCGTTCTTCAGTGGTTCAGGTAATATTAGACAGACAGGACATTTGCCGACATGCTTATGACTTGGAGTTTTACATTTCTCCGAAAAATCTATTCTTGGATTTGGTGCTGCTTTCCTCATATTTTTCTCCTAAGTTTAGTTACTGACAAGCACAACCATTTCTTTCTTGTCTATTCCGACAACCTGCAACTCTATTTACTCTACCACTTTGACAAACATTCCCATCTCATTGCATTACATCTTTAACTGCAATCAAGAAATGGTTTCACCGTTTGGCAAGAGTGAAGCTTTTTGTTAGCTGTGAGATCATGAAATGGTGATGCATGCATTGATGAGTTCTCGCATTGATTACTTCAACGCCCTGTGTCTTAATGTGTGCTTTAAAGGCAATGCACATTATTGCTGCTTCTTATTTGTGTGAGCTTTTAAACACTCATCGCCCCAGCAAAGCTCTGAAGCCTGACAACCAACAGCTGCTTGTCCAAATACAAAAAGTGGGTGATCGACCTTTTTGTGTAGCTGGTGCCAGGCTGTGGAACATCTTACCTGTTGAATCGGAGACCATCACAGACTTACATTTCTTGAAGACAAAACTTAAGACTCCTTTATTCCTAAACGTATTTGTCACATAAGAGCACTGTGACACTTTGGTTATTGATTTTAACCATTGTTTTATTATTTGAGTTTTATGCTGTTTATCTTGCGCTGTTGTCTAAAACTTCAGCTAAGGCTGATTTAAGGAGCTGCGCATGTCAATAAAGTGTGATCAGTACTCTTTTGTAACCGAGAGTGTGATGTTGAGCAGAGTCAAATTCCTATTCTGGTAACATGCAAGGTGAATAAAGATCATTCGCATTCTGAACATATACGTTATAAGAAGACAAAATAAACATATTCAAAAGTTTTTACCCCTACTCCTGTGTTACTTTGTACTTTGTGTGTTTATAATAATAATAATAACGTGTGTTTATAATAAAATAAAAACAAAATCATAATTTAAAAAAAAAACATTGCAACTCTCTATATTCGTATACCTCATTTAATTTCTATGCCACTGCAAACATGTAAATGAACACTCAGACAGAGTCAATCAAACACGTTTTGCTAAGGCAGAATTAGTAGATTTTATACTCAAGACATTCCACAACGTGGCACACAACATTGACACCTCTCACCTGTGTCAGTCCCTGGTTGGATCTTCCTCCCTGTTGAAGATACCTCAGCCTCTTCTCCTAAAACACAAACAGAGATACAACAGATTTGTCATTTAATGTACACTCAATACAAGAAATACCTACAATAATGTTCTACTACACACTAAAGGCCATGAGTCCCCATCATGCTGTGATGTTGCACTTTTTGAGAGTGTTCGCAGAGTTGCGAGCCATCTGCTCATATTTGCATCAAGACTAAGGGCATGTCCACACGAGTTTGTTTTAGGTTAAAACGGTAAAATATTTTATTGTTTGAGAATTTCATCCACACGGCAACAGCATTCTGGTTGCCCTAAAATGGATTTCAGCTTCCAGAGTAAGGAAACATGACGTCACCTTGTCATTGCCATGTAGGCAAGTAAATCACTCGTTCTTGAGAACAATGATGTCGATGTCCCTTTGCTGTCACGTGACCAGAAGTGACTGCTGCCGAATAGCCAACATAATATCTGAATATTTTGTAAGGCATGAGTCCCTGTTGACTTTCTTTTGATATATTTTTGTACAAAGTGAGAGTAGGGCTGCAATCAACAATTATTTTGTTAGTCGATTCATCTGAAGCTTGTTGTTTTGGTTGAGCAGATAATCAGTTAGAACCCCAGGCGGACCACATCAATATGAACCAAACACAAGCATTTAGTGGTTTGCTGCGTGACTTATCAGAAAAGAGGCAAAAATGTCCATTACTGGTTTCCAAAGTCATCATACAAAGTGGTGTGTGTGAATATCTATAAATATTACCCATAATACATACCCATAAAGATAATAGGTCTGCTTTACGAATGAAGTTAAATAGAGAGGATGAAATCAGAGGATATGTTGTGTATACATTTTTGAATTAAAAAAAACATGAATCGGATGCCAAAATAAAAGTTGATGAATTGAACGATTCATGAATGATCTATTCATTGTTGTAACTCCAAGTCAGAGTGTTTCCAATTCGTCGGCAGTCCAGACATGCCGGTACAAGTAGAAGACCACAGACTTTACACGCATGCATCCTATCTTCTATGATTTTAGTGTGTCGGATAGTTCTGTCGCCGTGTCTGTTTACAGCACCATTTCAAGGGCACCTTGTGTATTACATGGTTTTTACCCACTGATCCGTTCTTACGCAGACATGACTATTTACTGATTCGACACAATTTTTTTTCAACCCGTCAAAAAAGCAAAACAAAACCCAAGAACATTTCCTTGTGGACAGGGCCTGGCCTAAATAACTGGCAATTGAAAACATTAGTTTGCAACCTAGTGTTCTCAGGACCCCAACAACACCATCACCACTAAACATTCAGTATTGGGTCTGTTTCTCTGCCAAGAGTACAACAAGACTGCACCACATTGACGAACAGGGGTTATGTACCGTAGAATGGCTACAACAGCTGCTACGCCACTGACAGACAGACATGGTTGACACTGACAATGGCACAGCTCTTTGGACCATGTAGTGCAGCGACTGTGTGTGAGTCCCAGGAGAAAAACTCACCCATCATTCACTGGAAACACCCATTTGCGTACATAAACACATTATGTAACAGCAGCTTTCTCTGGTACTGTACATAGATATGAAGGAGTGGAGAGGTTGGCAGGAGGTTGGCAGCAGCTGTGTTTTAGCCCATTTTCCAGGAAGTTCTTAATCCATGTCATCCTGTGTTAATGCTTGGTACATTTGTTGTGTACACAAATGCTGAAAGACAAGCAACTGTGCTAATGTGAATTAAAAATATACTGTGATGTCATATAAGAGCTGTTCTGCATAGCGGTATTCTTTCACAAATATGTTATTAGTCTTGTTTGATACCTACTCAGGGGCACCGCTACAGCAGTGGCGGCTGTTGGTCAATCAAGGAGGGGAACCTCATTTTTTTATTTTTTTTATTGTTTTTTTATCGTTCCTAGTCATTTTTAACAAAGACAAAGTCGCTGGGAATCGGATAAGTTCAGGACAACGTAATTAAAACCTTAAAAATGCCTTAAATGCCAATTAACCTTAAAAATTGGATGACAGATCATCCAATCATCATGCAGAACCCGAGCGTCCTGGCCGGCCCACTGTCCCACGGGCGGAACTAAGACCAGCATTTACTGTGCAGTTTTGAGCAGTGGAACAACCCACTCTACGCTTCCCCATCTAAGTCAGTAGATGCGCAGCGTCCGATTTATGTGGGGATGAATGAGAAGGAAGTTGTGTCAGTTGCTTGTGATAAGTAGCTGATTTGGAACAAAAGATGAAGGTATTGTAGTGAACATTTAGTCAATGAAATGAACACAGCAGTACATATGTCACCCCTTATTTCTGGACATTTTAAGGAAAGCTGAGCTTCTTAGAGCAAACGCCACTGCTCTACAATGATCAGAAAGCAGACTAGCATCTCTAAAAGTACGTAAAAGTACATACATATTAGATTAGATTAGATTAGATAGATATGCCCTGCGATTGGCTGGCAATCGGTCCGGAGTGTAGTCAGCTGAGATCCAGCTCCAGCATACCCTGGGTGATGATAAACAGCATACAAAATGCATGGATGGAGATTAGATTAGATTAAATTCTCGCTTTTCCTGGGGGTTAAAAGGTGAATCATGGACGCACCCAAAAAAAAAAAGGTATAAAAAGTCCTATTTTTAATACTCTTAATGACTAGGTTCTAGGTTCTCACAGTTATTAATTGACACATTGATTTACACATTAATTACGGCCATACAGTACACAGTATTGTATATCCAAACCATCGTGTAGTTACACATTTTGTCTAGTCAAAGCATCTTCTTGCTGAAAAATATTAACTGAATTGACTTGTGAGAGGCCGCACAGTGGCTGACTGGGTAGCACGTCGACCTCACAGTCAGGAGGTTCAGGGTTCGAATCTCCGTTGGGCATCTCTTTGTGGAGTTTGCATGTTCTCCCCGTGCGTGTGTGGGTTTTCTCCGGGTACTCCGGTTTCCTCCCACATTCCAAAAACATGCATGTTAGGTTAATTGGCGACTCTAAATTGTCCATCGGTATGAATGTGAGTGTGAATGTTTGTTTGTCTATATGTGCCCTGCGATTGACTGGCGACCAGTCCAGGGTGTACCCCGCCTTCTGCCCAAAGTCAGCTGGGATAGGCTCCAGCATACCAGTGACCCTAATGAGGACAAGTGGCATAGAAAATGAATGAATGAATGACTTGTGAGACAGCGCCTTCTGCCGGTGGCCTGCCTTATTTCTATTTTTGTTATTTCTACATGAAGAATTGTTTTTTAAATCAAATCAGAGAATCATCTCTCCAAGAAGGCAGCGGGTTCGAGTTCTGAGTTTTTATTGTACTACCAATGTTGCAGTTGAAAAACAAATTGGCCAACCATAACTGGGATCAACTGAAAACCAAAGCAATTTTTTTCATTTCTTGAAGTGAATTTTAAGGCTAATAAATCTTTTTTTCCCACTCCTTCCCTGGTTGGCCCATACATTTCCTTCCTTCCTTCTTTGAGTACAATACCATTTAAATATCCCAGCTGCCGGATGCTTTTATTTCCTGGTTACTCAAAGGTCACCTCCTAGTGTTACAAATTTATGACATGGCTACATTTACGAAAATGTTCTTTAAAGTTCTTAAAAGCTGAGCAGGAACACATATTCTGTATTCATGGAAGATGCATGGGATATTATCTTTACAGAACACGTACCTTTCTCAATGACCTGTCTCTAACTACTGGGCCGACAGGCTGACCTTTTTCAGGCAGACTTGAATGTAGATAACCTTGCAAAGGTGACAGCCGATCCATCTAGGCAGTGACCGCGTATGAGTGTGTGGGTCCAATTTACCTTGGCGACCAAAACGTGTTGCTGAGCTTCTATTTGTTGCTGTTGTCTCGTGGCCATTTCCTGAAGTTGAGACAGGGTTAGGTCCACACGGGGCACCTAAACAACAGGGACAGTAAAATGAGAACGTGTAATAGTAATGGTTTCAGGTTATTTCCATCATGCAGGAAAGGTTATATTGAAGTAAATCTCATCCAAAAAGGAGTGGGAAGAAGCAGCAATTACTAATACATTTCTTCACTTCCTGTGTTCAGTATACAACAGAACCTCAGCCTGTTTAATGTCGAAAAATTCAATTATGCCTCGTTATTTTTCTATTTAGAGTACAATATGGCCTGCGTCTTGTCGCGTTGATGCGTGAGTCCAACTGTGTTCTTAATGCATTTTTCATCACAAAATGTCAGCTATGTCGACCGTCAATGATGTCATCGGCGGTTGACTCTCAAAAATATGAACACAAAACATGTTTTGTAAATGTTTTTAAATGACGAATGCAGGGGATAAATAAACATTTACATTTATGGAAGACGTGATCCTGACGTGACTCTTCCGAAAAGACCTTTACCATCAAAACTGTAGCCAGCATCATCACTTGCAGTGCTATTGTGTCACGCTTGAGTCGCCAAAACAGTCAGATGTAATTTAGTTTTGCCTTGATTCACGTACACGCTCTCGATTGTACAATATTAACAAACTGTTGTACCCTTTGGGGCATTGAATCTTGTGATATTAATAATGATGTGGACGGATGATACTCCCAGCATTGGTTGTGTATTTATCTTGGATAACACACCCAACAATAAATCTTACAAAATGTCACACTAATTTGCCTGTAAGGCAAATTCATTTGGCGAACTCAAATTAAAATGTTACACACTCCAGTCCCTTTACCGCATCGGAATTAAGTTCCATCCTGGCAAAAGAAGAAATCATGGCAGCTCATGCTGCAAAAAGGATGACGGTGGTAACAAAACAGATCACAAACAATTATTAAATCACCTTTTCCCTTCCGCAAAAATGACAAAAGTCTGTCAAAATAAAATAACTGTCGCAAATGGAGGCACGTGTCAGCAAAGAGATATACAATAGGCAAATATCATTTATTCATTTTTTTCTATACCGCTTATTCTCATTAGGGCCGCAGGTATGCTGGAGCCTATCCCAGCTGACTTTTGGGCGGGAGGCGGGGTACACCCTGGACTGGTCGCCAGTCAATCGCATGGCAGACAAACTAGACAAATATATGAATCTTATATAAATAAAAAGTATAAATTTTTACGTATATACATTTCTTATATAATAGGTTTCAGAGCAACATGTACAACAAAAGTAACTGATGTTCCACATCGATTAACTCCAGCTCTAACAGTGATCTATATCTCACTTCAGTCGCCTTAGTTTTCTTCTACTAGAGAGTGGTGTTTGAAAACACTGCCCCCAGCGTTTTGGTAGAGATTGCATGTTAGACGATCAAAGAGCTAGAACAAGATCAAGACACAGTCGGAACGGCCGGGTTAAAGACTATGCTGTAGCATAATTCACGCCACATAGATTTCAAGTAATCCTGTTATTGTAATCGAGATGTGTGGTCAGGAAAGTTCAAAACTAGGTAACAACTCTGGTTGTAAGAGCAAAGCTTTATGCTTGAATGTCCTTTTCCGGTCAACAGGAAGTGACAAAAACATGTTGCAGATGTAGTCTTACATTATAATTGATACACGCATCGTATGGAAGTTAAGAGTCATACAGCTTCTTCAGACGGCTGCAGAAATGTGGATGTCAGCAGCTGGTTGACTTGGCAGTGTGCAGAATGCAGAATGTTTAGTTGAGGGAAAATGGCCTGGTGAGTCTGATGAAGATGTTGTTGGAGAGATGTTAGTTTGCATTCAGATGACTGTAAAGGTGGATAAATCACCATATGAGAACACCTCACTTTGCGTGTAACACAATGTATACAGCAAAGCATGAATTAATTTGGCTTTTGGGGGATTATAACGAGTATAATAAATACAACATTATATTCAATTAAAATAAGCAAAATCTTGCTTCCGTTCCACTCATACAATTTGCAATACTGATCATCCGTTTAGAGTGTCATTTAATAATTTGCACCCCTAAATTATTTATTTGCTTAATACAATAATGTGAGATATGTGTGTTTATTCTGGCAAGTATGATGAGAGAAAACAAGGAAGGAAGGTCCCAGCCCAGCCACATCCTGCTATTGTTTATATTCACTACACAAACTCACACACAGATGTCTTCTAGTCTGTGGAGTTAACGTGCCTTGAAAAATACCCGTACTCCGGTTTCCTTCCACATTCCAAAAACCTGCATGTTAGGTTAATTGGCAGCTTTAAATTGTCCATGTAAGTATGTGAGTGTGAATGATTGTATGTATGCGCTCTATTGGCTGGCGACCATTCCAGGGTGTACCCCACCTCTCACTCGAAGTCAGATTGGATAGGCTTCAGCATACCCCCGCGACCCAGGTGAGGATAAGCGCCATAGAAAATGGATGGATTACAAATTGGCTAAATCAGAAAACCTATCCAAAAGCTGTAAGCAGTCACAACATCTTATTTCAGGGTTCACCAAATGTACTGTAGAGATTACTTCAAGGTATTATCCCTCCTTGGCTCTAAATTACACTTTTTTTCACCCAATAAAATATAACAACACCACCACCGCCAGCTTATGGTACTAATTTTGTTTGACCCACATAAATGATTGCCGTTCATTGCTACCAATAGTGGTTTCAGAGAACTGATCATGCAGATTATTGTGCAGAATATCCTTACAAGATGAACTGAGATACAAGATAAACTGAATGTAATTTGTCATTCAGCTCGATAAGTGTCTTTACGTTATGTTACAATACATTAGACTATTAGTCGACTATGGACAAAAGTTCACCAATTAGATTCGACTATGAAAATCCTCAGTGGAAGACAGCCTTAGAAATTAGCAACTTAACTCAGAACCATATATATAAAACAAAAAAAGCACCTTGTACAAACAATAATAAAACAAACGCATTGATAATTCACCCACGTTTGTGTTGCATTCTTACCAGCACAAGAAATAGCTCCCTTAATATACTGTATTATCAAACTAAATCATATTTTGAAATATTCTAACAACACTGTATCAGTCAAATACAGTACTGTATAATTTTGGGGTTTCTAAAGGCAGAGCGGTCGGGCGCAGACCCTCCTCGTCAGAAGTTGGTCAAATAAATATAAAACTGCGTATCGATCGATTGATAGTGCGTCCACTGCATTAATACAATACATGTATGGTTGCACCCCTACTATATACCCAACCTGTTTTTATCACCGGTTGCTTCCATTCAAACCTCTCCACCGTCATGGGGAAAACCAAAGAGCTGTCGAGGGACCTCAGAGACAAGACTGTAGACCAGCACAAGACTGGAATGGGCAACAAGACCATCAGCAAGAAGATTGATGAGAAGTAAAAAACACTATTGGCTATTGAATTCTGAAATGGAAGAAATGCAAGATAACAGTCAATCACCTCTCATTCTGAAGCTGCATGCAAGGGTTCACCTCATGAGGTAAAGAGGATTCTCAGAAAATGCTAGGGCCCACAGCCCACAATTACACGGGAGGAGCTGATTAATGATCTCAAGGGAGTTGACCACCATCGCCAAGAACACCATTTGCTGACTACCTGAATATGCCGAATGACCAGGTTATTCTGTAAATTGATTTTTTTCTTGGTAAGCGGCACAGAAGATGGATGAATGGACAATAACAGGGCTCAAATGGTGAAAGAGTGGTTCAGGGGAGCATGAAACATCATTTTCACACATGGAGTCCAGCCCTAAATGACTTTGAGAATCTTTGGGATGTGCTGGAGAAGGCTTTGTGCAGCAGTCAGACTCTACCATCATCAATGCAAGGTCTTGGTGAAAAATTTATGCAACACTGGATGGAAATAAATCTTGTGACATAGCTGAAGCTTATCAAAACAAAGCCACAGAAATATTGTGTATGACCTTTTGTTGGTGGCGCCTTTTTTTTTTGGCCAGGCAGTGTATGACCCCCTAACAACATCATTCCACCTACCAAACATGAAGGTGAAAACATTCTGGTTTTGGGTTTCTCTGACCTAAATCCCTTCTGAGATGTATGCTGTACATTGTACTTGTATTATCACATATCTGTAAATGAGTACTGACCTAGGGTAAATGTGATGTGTTTTCTGAACAAATGTTTTATTGCCCAAACATCTGCGACTTTGCTGGATCCATTTTATTTGTGTTTGTTGGCCATCTATTTGCCAGCAAGATGTGGAGCATGCGGTTATCACAGCTGCCTCACAGCAATGTGGATCTGGATTCGAATCTCAACATGCACCTCTCTAGAGTTTGCATGGGTTTTCTGCAGGCCCTCCAAAAACGTGCATTTTTGACTAACTGGAGACTGAGCGGTTAGCATGTTGGCCTCACAGTCAGGAGATCTGGGTTCGAATCTCTGTTGGGCATCTCTGTGTGGACTTTGCATGTTCTCCCCGTGCGTGTGTGGGTTTTCTCCGGGTACTCCGGTTTCCTCCCACATTCCAAAAACATGCATGTTAGGTTAATTGGCGACTCTGAATTGTCCATAGGTATGAATGTGAGTGTGAATGGTTGTTTGTCTATTTGTGCCCTGCGATTGACTGGCGACCAGTCCAGGGTGTACATCGCCTCCCGCCCAAAGTCAGCTGGGATAGGCTCCAGCATACCCGCGACCCTAATGAGGATAAGTGGAATAGAAAATGGACAGATGGAGACTAGGGGTGTCATGAAACACTCAACTCACAAGACAAGGTTGCACGATATTGGGTCCACGAGAACATGTCCCACAAATTAAAACTAAACAATATTATTGTCAACTTTTTGAGACCAAATAACCCACTTAAGATAACACATGACAATAATATATCATAGTAATGCAATATTTCCATTAATATGTGATTTTTCAGTCTGTAAAGTTGTTGAATTGCCATTTGTAACATGTATTGTGCAATTCATACTGTCTAAAGTTTTCAGTATTTCTTGACATGCTGTGCATGCTTTTGTACATGCAACTGTACAAAAGAGCAGCATTTCTTTTGTAATGTGACTTTCTGTGAACGCACCAAAGTTTGCATAATTTTTTTTGTATTTACTTTGCTGACCAAACATCTCAGAGAGTGTTGAGTATTGTGTAATAAAATAACATATATAGCAGTTCTACATAAAGATATCCTTAAATAACTTACATTGGCTCTATACAATGCTATATACAGTACAACATAAAATGAAATTAATTTGACCTTCTTGGGAGGACGGAGGGTCCTCCCCTAATATAATGGTACGGGAAACACTGCAGCTATGTCAAGGTTAGGTTGGGGTAAGAAATGATGTTAGTGCTGTCTTGGTGTCACACTATGTGAGTGGCAAAGCACGGTCTGCAAAAAGCATGCTTGATAATAAAGTTAGAAACAGACGAGGTATTCCAATTCCTTCCTGACTTCAAATGACCTGCTGGGTTTGTTTGTGTGTCCAACGCTGCTGTGAGAGGAATTTTTTAGTAGTAGTTAGACTTTGGCTCCTACAGATCACTTGTCATATTTGAACTTTATGATCGAAGTATAAAAATCCGTGCATCTATTATAACAACAAACATTTCACAGCAGGTGAAAAGTGAACCATCAGCATTTACATCAGTGTTTTTGCAGGTCATGCTATCAACACAGCGCAACATCCTGCACACTGCTGGTGTCTTTCCCCAAGCAGACATGAACATGCGGTCTTTATTAGTTTCCTGTCAGGCTGTATTTACCTGCAGGCTGTCCCATGTGATCCTGCAGGAGCGGACTTTAATTTTGCTGCATTGTCCTTCAAGTGTAAATTCCTGCACCAAATCCACCTCATTCCACTCCATCCTCACAGCACTTTCAGGCAAACAGCAGACCTTTTACGCCTTCTAATAGCAAAAGGATGCCACAGGCTTGGAGTGGGGTAAAACAAACCGGTTCTCATCACAACTTTGGCTCCCATCTCCCAATGATGTGCGATCATTTGCAACACCCTCTGTCTCTCTCGCTCTCCTCCGCTGAGCCAACACAACCCTCCCACCCCTGTGCTCTCTTATAATTAAATCTTTGTTACTGCTGTGTTCTCTCTTGCCATGCAGGATAAAGCCTAATAAATAATGTGATATAATATATAATTCCCCATGGCTATATTATTCATTATTGTATGTTGTTATTATTTCTTTCCCTCTATTTTTGCTGTTACATCTGTCTTTCTGTCAGTTCCTCACCCCCCCACATGTGTCTGTACATCCATTCACTTCCCCTTCACTCAGTCCTTGTCGTGCCTCTGCAGCTGTTTTTTTACTGCAACGACATCCCCTCTCTGTCTCACACCCTCCCACCATATCCACCTCCCCACACGGTCCTCTCTTTCTTTCCCACTTTCTTTCGGAAGGAAAATCACTGCATCACTGCCTGACTGGATTGTAGCTAGCTCAGTTACCTCCCCCTTTTTAGATGTATGCTGTGAGAAAGACGAAGGCAATGTGGTTAGATCAATTACACAGTATATCAATATTTGCATGATGTCGAGCAATTTTGTTGGACTTGTCCAATGACACACACAAACACACGCACGTCGTCCATGAGATTACATATATATATATATACAGAAAAATAAAAGTACAATGTAGTGGGTGAACATGTACCCCTGCTGCAGTTAACGCCTCTCTTTCTCAGTATTGTTTTCTGGAACACAAAAACACACACACACACACACACACACACACTGACAGTATAGACTTTTGCACATGCAATCTTGCCTGTGTTCTGGGTGCGGACTTTTGTGCGTAAGGTGATGAGAACATATTACATACCAGAAAAAAAGATTACACTGCATTTTAAGTGTAGAAGGGGTGGGGGAGGAATAAGCAAACCCAAAAGAGGAAACTGGGTTAACAATTTAACCCATCCATCCATCCACTTTCTATGCCGCTTATCCTCATTAGGGTCACGGGGATGCTGGAGCCTATCCCAGCAGACTTTGGGCGAGAGGCGGGGTACACCCTGGGCTGGTCGCCAGTCAATCGCAGGGCACAATTTAACCCAGTGGTTCTCAATTATTGTCATGTCTCCCCTAAGGGACAGAAATGTGTTTATCTGACAAACAATGCTGGAATAAACACTAACAAACCTGCCAGCCTTGAAAAAATCGGTATTCAACTGCCTCTCGTGCCCCCAGAGGGCAACAGCAGATCAAACCTAACCTCTAACAAGCCTCACCTGTCCAACATCTTCGATCATTCTTAATGCTTACCTGCATTTGCTTCTCCATTTCTTAAAACATGGAAAAAGAAAGAGGCCTCTAACTCTCTGAATGAACATGTGTAACAAATTGTAAGGCTAACCAACATTAATACAGATGCCAAAAATCCATCTGTGGAAGATACTGAAGTAAAGTGCTAAATCCACTCCATTCACTTGGCGACGGAGGTAAGCAAAAACTCCCTCTGGGTAAGAAATCTTGAACAGAACCCAGGCTCTGTGGGTTAGCCATCTGTCTCGACCGGTAGGGTTGAGTTATAAAAATAGAGAGGGTGTATAGATGGCAGATCAAACCACAAGTCTTAGTTTTAGCCCAAGGAACATAGAGGAGTGTCTCTGATACATATCAGCGTATGAGGGGTCAGGTCTACAGTCTATGCTTATGCTGTATACTACAGTATATAATTTGGCAAAGAGGTGATTTTGGGTTGAGTTCTTTTATTGTCAAGGGCTGATCTCTGTGTTAGAACTGGATTGTGTTGAATGCTGCTGTAAGGTCTAGTAAAACTAATACTGAAACAAGGCCTCTGGCTGAGGCGGTCGTTTGTAATTTTTACAAGTGCTGTTTCTGTCCTGTGGTGCATCCTATATCCTGACTGAAGGACCTCAAGTAAACCATTGTTCTGAAGGAAATGATGGACCCAACATGGAAGGTTGGATATTGGTCTGTAATTAGCTAAGACATGTGGATCAAGGTTGGTTTTTTTGAAGAAGCAGTTTGATTACAGCCACTTTGAATGATTGTTGTACGTACCCTGTCACTAGCGACATATTGATTCTTTTGAGAAGAGCTGTGTTGACAAGAGAAGTGGTATCAACAATTGAGTAGGGATGGGTTTCAGCAGAGTTACTATCGGCTTGTTCAGAACAGTTGATGGGAGTTTAAACTGTTTAAGTGCCATTTCCTCTATGGTGTTGGAGGAATGAACAACATCAGTCAATGGGGGCAGTTGGTGTATTTGGCGTCTAATTGTATTGCCAAATAATGACGTGAAATCATCACTGCTGAGAGGGGTTGATGGTGCTAATGACACTTTGTGAACCTTGCCACAGCGTTGTTTTGCTCAATTAAGGATGGAGTATGTTGTTCTGGCATTACACAGGTCCTTTCTATATTTCTTCTAAGTACTCCATTTTCTCTAGGAATTATACCGTGGGGCAGGTTTCTTTGGCCTCGTCTTTCTTTGTTTTAATGGAGCGACAGCGACAGCTCATCAATCTGTCTTTGACTGATATCAGTATAGTTTGTTATGGTAATGAAGGGCACTGAGCATATTTGAATTTTTTAACGCTTATCAGATAGGGAGATCCGGGATCTCTGTGTGGAGTTTGCATGTTCTCCCGTGCGTGCATGCGTGGGTTTTCTCGGTAATCCGGTTTCCTCCCACATTCCAAAAACATGCATGTTAGGTTAATTGGCGACTCTATACTGTCCATAGGTATGAATGTGAGTGTGAATGGTTTTTTGTCTGCCCTGCAATTGACTGGTAACCAGTCCAGGGTGTACCCCGCCACAGGCCCGAAGTCAGCTGGGATAGGCTCCAGCATACCTGTGACACTAATGAGGATAACCGGTATAGAAAATGGATGGACGGATGTTATCAGATATCAAGTAAGTACGGTTTTGTCTATTATTGTCTAGTTAGCTATTTTGAATTGATGCATAGTTTTCTGCAGCAGTGAAAGAATAGCTGTCAGCTAGCTTAAGCTATGGTACAGCTGACAGTGAAGGTCAGGGGTCACCAACCCATCAATCGCAAGCCACTAGCCAATCTTTACATGGACTAGAAGATTAGAAAAAAAAAAGTTAATACATCAGTGTTTTCCTCTCCCGGAGGTTACCCTCCTCTCCCTCAAGCTCTAGCAAGGAGCCCAATTCCCAACACCAGACCACAAGTATACGTACACTGGATTGCCTTGCAGCGCAAGCAGAGGTAAAGCGAGGGAGACAGAAAGAGACAGAGCGCGGTGAAAAAGTTTGCGACCACTGGTGTAGGTTGTCAAAGTGAAAAAATACGTGTTAGTTCTGCTGGCGGCCCAGGCTTTGTTTTGCTCACTTGTGAGCTGGCTTGTAGTTGACTTGCAGTATTGTTATAGTTATCGAAAATTAGATAAAAAATTACTTTTTCACTGAACGCTTCTGACAGCTCTGATGACGTCAGATGACGTCAAATACAATGTGTTCATAGGACATGTATCAAGCCCTACAATTTGGGGAACAAATATGCATAATCCTGTGAACTGCGATGGCCATTTGGAGAACCCTTTAAGGGTGAACAAGTGTGGTGATAAAAACTATTGTATGGGTAGATGGGACTCAGTGGTATCTTCTCTTATCATGTCAAGACTACAACTGTCCCACTTTGTGAGTCGTCACTAGTTGTGTTCTTGCTGTCCATGCTGCCACTGTGAAATGCAGCATCACACAAATAAATAGGCTGTCCTGACCTTCCAGTCCTACAGCGAGGAATCCTATCCTTGCACCTGCTTAACCCCTCCAGTAAAAATATTCCTCCTGATCTACAATAACAGTGCTCAGACATTCCTGCTGCCGGAGTCTCATCGGCTTCTGAGAGGTCACATGTTTGAACCCGACCACCCACAGCTTGCCCATCAGTAGCGTGTAGTGAAGTCAGTCAAGTTCAAAATAAACTAAAGCATTACAAAGATTGGGAAATTAAAACCGATCAGATTTTTTACAGCTCTTGCAATGTTTCTTTTTTAAATTTGCAGGTGTGGCAGTGAGTGTACAGTACACTACAGTATGGCACAGACAGACCTGCACGCATACTTTAACACATTCTGTACATACCACCAAGCCAACAAAACACAGCCAAAATACTTTACACCCATAACATAGGGTCTAGTATTGGAGGGTGACCATCATCCTGCCTAACAGAGAAATAACACGCACATGAAGTCAGTTGAGTGGTAAAAAAATGGCTTAGATGTAGTTGCAAACAAGGATACAAATTTGCTAAATTGCAGAACTTACCCCCCCCCCAAAATTCTGTCCGTGCCTCTTTTCTGTAAATTTGGAAAGTACCAGGTGGAGAAAACCACACAAAACAAGAACAAAGGAGTGAAGAAGGTTAGAGGAAGACACAGGATGATGATGAGGAGTTGTTTGGCTGGCCCACAATCCTCTTAGCTTGGTTATGTCATGAGACCAAGAAAATCCCACCTTCACTGACTGGCCAGCACATGCAAACACACACACACACACACACACACACACACACACCACTGATTCAAGAGCAGACTGAGCAACACAGTTACACACAAACATAGTCAATGACAGCCTAACCAACATGTGCAAAATCAGTAGCTTTGATTGAACTGCTTGCAGTCTGTGCAGTTTTTGTTTCATTTTAAAAACCATTAAAGATGTTTATACAGCAGGGCTGTGTGTCAGTGTGCAGAGCAAATTTTGAAATGTTCACAATTCGTACGCATAATTTCCAATATCTAATGGTGAAGGTAACGTGAACGCACTGCAAAGTGGTTCTCAGTTTTTTTCTGTCAACCCTTATTGTGATTTGTTTTTATGTGCCTGATTTATACATTTACTGTATTTTGCAATTAACTAACAAAACAAAAAAAAGTAATTGGCTCAGTACATCAAACTTTACTAACTCACACTATTTTTTCTAAATGAGACATCAATGGAAGGCTGGTAAATGTAATATACAAAGGGGCTTGAATGATTTACAGAGTAACTACAGGGCAATATGTGCAATATGCAATAAAAACTAGTGAGTGTTTTGTGTGTGTCTTACACTGCCATTGGTGTTGTCCAGTGCGCCTGTGGTCCAACTGGTCTCCAATGGCTGCTGATTTCCTGTATAAAAAAAACAATGATAAACTGAAATGAAAGATTAAAACTTTGGTAATAGGGAAACAGGAAGTTACCCTTTGCGGTGTCCATATTTCTGTGTGACTTTGGACAATACCTCCTTTCACACCACCTGCCTGTTTTCTCTGCCACTGTTTTGTAAAACGGCACAGACACAGAATAACGTTGCCTTTCGAGGATGCATCAAATTGTCTGATTGTACAATTCTCTGCTGCTGTGTGAAAGCCATATCTGTCAACATTTGCCTTTGAAAATATAGGAAAAGACCTGTGAAAATGGGGGGCCTGTTCTTATGCTGCCATGATTAGCGCCTTCAATTTGTTATGGAATGGAACAGTAAGTAACAGCACAGTTTTTGAATGCACATCCTGTTTGACCCTCGGCCCACACAGGAGTTTGAGGAAACGCAGCGGTGTGGAATATGAGGGAACAAATACTGAAAGGCATTTATTTTGCAATGTAGTAGGCGACACTGTCTGTGAGCGCACACCATATTGGAGTCTTTTGTTTGTATTAACTTTGCCGACCGACAGTGTTGTATTTTTCCCAGATCTACAGCACGTGCCAAACTTAAGGGGCCGAGAGAAGATGTGGCTCGCCTCCTCATGAAGGGAACAATAAATATAACTTGTCTTTTTTATTGCGTGCAGTTCTTCTAAACCTTAATATTATCTGATCTTGCATCAAGATATTCCAAGCATTTTTTGTCGCGCTCCACGTTGACACAAGTTTGTTGTCAGGGTATATTTTTTGGTGGTATCTCCTTTGCTCTTTTTACTTACCTTGTGTCTGTCTATTTAGAATCTGGCCACTCCTTCTGGCGGAGCTGTGAGACGTCCCGCAGCTGTTGCCAATCTTCATCATCTGCATCACCTTTTTAGGCTCACCTGCAGCGACTGGATGGCACTCGGCTATTCCTTGTCCATAAAACGCCAAGACACGTTGCCGCTACTGCGAGCTTTGGTATTCCTGCTGGTCGTACAAGGTCCAATCCAGTCCAGGTTGGGCTGTCCTTGGCTGCACGTCCTGCAGCTCTGCCAGGTGGTCTTTTATTGTTTAGTATTTAACTTTCCTTTTGCTCTTCCCCACGGTGCCATGTTAGTTAACCCCGGGGGCACCGTAGTTTTGGAAATCATTAAAGACTATTTGGACACGGCCATTTTTCCTCTGCATTTTGGGATCCCTAAGCTGGATTTGACCGCACCACGTAACAATGTTTGTTAATAAATACTTGAATGTCTGCTTCTCACCTTGTTCTAATTTCACTTCTCTTTTCAAAGCAAGTCATCCATTAAAAAAACCTGTCTGACACTCCTGCTTTATTAGAACAAAAAGACATTTGGCACGAAGTGTTGCTGCTACAGCCTTTTACTATGACAATCAGCAAGTAAATAACATTGTTGTAGGATCGGACGTATTTTGGGTCCTCAAACTAAGTTTGAGAAAGAGTGCTGTAGAAAATACTGAGAATGTTTAGTAAGAGCATGAGTTATACAAGAGGTGGTGCTGAAAGAAGCTGGATTCCAAGTCCACAACACACAGCGCCTCAAAAGACGACAGCCACTTCCTTTTCCCTTTTTCTATTATTGGCTTACACATTTGTTATTGCGTATACCATAAATAGGACACTTTTTTTAACCCAGTAAAGACCAGAAAGTCTCGACTAATCCTAGCCAGTCCTGAGATTCACATTCACTAATTTAGCATTTAAAGGCATTTATCTTACTATGAGGTTATAAAATTGTTGATCACCAAGAAAAACCTAACATGGTACTTGGTGGAGAAACCCTTGTTGGCAAGCACAGATGTCACCATTTCTTGAATTTGGTCACCAGGTCTGCACACATTTCGGAATGGATTTGTTTCTCTCTTTTTTGCTGTTTTTTTTTCTCCGATTTCTGATATTGGCTTTTTTGCTGATATGTTATTTTAATCAACTCTCAATTTTCGATTTTGATAATAATAGTATTATTATTAGGTGTTTACATTTTTAACCAATATCTGGCCGATTATATCAGTGGGTATCAGTATATCAGACATACCCAATTATTATTATTAATAATAATTATTATTATTATTATTCATTTGCTTTGTCACTGTTAAATAAAACCTAAAATGTTTTTTTCAGATAGCTTAGCATATATTAACCTAAACTGGATTTGTTTTAGCATGTTTAATGCACGTGTGGCCCGCTGCATCCGTCAATTCTTGAATTTTGTATGCAGCCCTGGGTGGAAAACGTTTGGACATCCCATGATCAGGTATAGCTTTTGACACTTGATTTTAAAACTTGGAACGTAGCTGTATGTTTGTGACCTTGGAAAAGGTAACAACTGTTGCTCCAGAGTCCAATATTAGCAATGCTAGTGTAGGATGCACCTGGACCCGCCTGTACCAAAAATGGACCCCACCTGTATCTGACAATGTAGTGCCCTCGGGCACCAGGTAGCCCCCCACGACCACATGGGGCACCAGCAAGCCTGTTTTTCTTTCAGGTTTCCAGTTAATAATGTGAGGACACTAGAAAGATATATATTTAGAAATACAAAAGGTGAGTTATGGATACCAACATTATGTAAATATTCTGATAAAATAAGCATATTCACTTTATGTGAGTTACAATAAGCTATACAAATAAATGAGTAGCTCTTGGCCATTTTTGTTTTGTAAAATATCTCTCACAACAAAAAAAGTTGGTGACCCTTGGTGTAGTGTATTTATATTCGATTTTAGCAATGCCAGTCAACTATAAATTCAGATTTAGCTGATTAACTACCGCCATTTCTCTTGATCGCAGCCGAATATAGCCCCAACCCAAGTTTCAGGTGTCCGAGTTGTAACATGGATGCTTCTACAAAAAGGCACACTATAAACCTTGCAGTCCTACATACAATCGGTGTTCCCAGTGTCACTCATTTGCTCAGATGAGTAAGACGTGAGACGCTTTTTTCCCATTGGAATTCAACAGCAGCTGCGGCCCAAGCAGTTTAAGTATCGAACTTATGACTAAAACACGATCGCTGCATAAGACTTCAAAACGTGATATAAGCGTTTGAGTCACTACTTCTTGAATATGCACGCTAAGCATCATGGGAACTGGGTTCTTTCAACCATAAATTAGCTGCATTATTGTTGGGTTCAAAGCGTTTGGGACAGTAGCGGCTTATACGTAAGTACATAAAATATTGCACGTCAGGCACTGAACAGTCAATAATATTTCTTAAGCGCGTGAGTGTTGTCTGTCCTACACCTCCCTTTCCCTCCAAGGTTGCAGCACCATGCATGTTATATAATTCTAATCATCTTATCTGACTAATTAGTGACCGAGCCGCTGACCTCACATCTAAACCTCATAAACATCGCTCAACTGTGTACCAGAGGCTTGTAATAATTACTGCAATAAGAAAAATAACTGTTCATAACAAGTAAAACTGTAAATTATATAATTAAGTCTGACAACATATAGGTTCATGACAGTATTTCTCTAACCAAATACACTGTAAATATTGCCAGCAAATAGTAATAGTACCGTAATAGTAGTACAATATATTGTACCTTGTGACCAGGCGGGACAATGTCGCAGGTAGAAGCTGACTTCTAGCCTCCTCGCTCCCCACTGTTGAAGGAGGTCCAGGAGTAACAACTCTTGAGGGAGAACTCGCTCTGACAAAAAAAAATATAACTTCAAATATCCAAAAGACTACTGAACTCAGTTTATTTGGGAACATGAATATGTTTCTTCTGTTTCTTTTCATACAGGGAATCTCAAGCCAATTTTGCAGAGCCTAGAAGGAATACGTGCTAGTGGACTGTTGAACAAAAAAAACGTTCATATTTGATTTATATTATTTTAGTAATGGTCTACCATTTCCCAAACTTACAACAGAGGGTCACAAAAGTTATTGTGTTGATAGGCGACGTCTTTCTCTTCTTCATGTTGTAACAAATCTGATATCCATCAACTGTATCCACCCAGCAGGGAGAGGCAATTATGTAATAACAGTATCGCCTCGATACAGTGTGATGATATTTATATTTTTCAGTTTTCTTTCCGTTCTCTTTTATTTCTCTTCTTTTTAGTTTATTTATATGTTCCACTTTCACAACTATTGGTGTTTTTTGTGGTGTGGTTATTGTTACATTGTTGTATATTGTCCATCCATCCATCCACATTTATTAGGGCTGTCAAATGATTAAAGTTGAATCCATTTAGTCACAGTTCTCAAATTAACAAACCATTAATTCATCGCCATTTGCAGTTGCGGTGTGTCTGAAATTGGCCCATTTTCACTGTATTTAATGAAATAGTATCAAAGAAAGATAAAGACATTTGTATTATTAGGAGATCCAAGTTAACTGAAAACTAAATCAAGCTGACAGGTAGCACACATGACGGAAAAGCTCTTTACCTAACACCAGTTTCTTCAATAGTAGCACAACATTTGAATCACACACAAACCTCACTATCATGACCAATGAGGGGTTGCGTTCAAAGACACCACGTAACTTAAATTGACATCATTTTTTTCTGGGTCACAAGCATGCTTCAATGCAGCAATTTGTAGTTCCGCATTAGGAGTTACAAAGTGAGTGATACGAATATCCACTTTGTTTTTTCTTGTGATGTCCGGCGTGTCCATGAAAGCATCTTGTGGTATCGACAATGAGGAAGTGCCAACCGACTAGAGACGTGTGCGAGTTGGAGATACATACATGGTGTTGGGAGTTGCGCTGCCGTGGATGTGCTCAGGTCAGCATAAAGCAATAAAAGAGCGGCAGGCTGCGCGACTCTACGGGGAGCTGTCATCACAATGGAGAGGCGTGGCTTGCTTTGATTTGTATAAGTTAATTACACTAAAAACGTTATGTAGTTTACCAAGTTAAGGAATAAGACCTTAGACACAGGCGGCCTTTGAGGCAAAAAGCCAAAGAATGTTTTTGTGTGACATGCTGTAGTTCCGTACTGCAGTACCTGCCTTCTCCTGGCTTGTGTTCCTTTCTGTGCAGGCCGCTTGACAGGATGGAGGCGGGAAGGCTGGGCACACCCGGAGCTGATTTTCTCTACTACGATTTAAGCTCTCGGCCTGCAGCTGGGCGCTGCTGGTTCCTTGTATCGTCACCTGTTTTCCAGTCACACGTGGACCTCTGCCCAGCACTCCAACTGCAACTTGAAAGTCCTCTGCTCTATGCCAGGCTAGTCCAGTGGCTTCCCAGCCAGCCTCTTCGCTAGTATATTTGTCTCTTGGTGTTCCTTATTTTTGCTTTTTCCTAAACGCCATTGCCTTTTTTTTGGGACTATTTTTGCCATCTGCTAAATTAAAAGACTCAAACTTCTACACAAGCTTCCTGCCTGTGCACCAGGGGTCCGGACTCGCACAAGACCGTCACATTTTGTTTTTATTTAGTTATTTTGCTCAAATAATTGTATTTATTTATTCATTCATTCATTCATTTTCTATACCGCTTACCCTCATTAGGGTCGTGGGTATGCTGGAGCCTATCCCAGCTGGCTTTAAGAAAGGGAATAATTGTTTTCTTTTGTTAACATCTTTACATTGTCTTATGTTGATGTTCACAAATCCGCTCAACATGTGATAGGTTACTCTATTTACTTTTACAAGGCAAGCATTGAGTTTATGTTGCCATGACAATGGCTTGGTTCTTTCTTTTTTATGAGTCGCCTGTCCACATCTTTTTATAATCAACCCAGATTTCTGAATATTCTTCCAAGGGTGGCCCCATTAAATGTTTTTAAAAGCCACATTATTTCTTACAGTGGAACTGTACAGTGGAACCTTGGTTAGCGTGTTTTCCGATTAACGTCCATCCATCCTTCCATTTTCTATGTCGCTTATCCTCATTAGGCTTGGGTTTTGCGCCAGCCTATCCCAGATAACGTTGGGCGAGAGGTGGAGTACACCCTGGACTGGTCGCCAGCCAACCGCCCTCACATTCACACCTGTGGACAATTTTTTGTTTTTGGAATGTGGGAGGAAACTGGAGAAAACCTATGCACGCATGGGGAGAACATGCAAACTCTCCACAGAGATGCCTAATGCAGATTCAAACCCAGATCTTCCACATCTTCTGACTGTGTGGCCAACATGCTAACCACTTAACCTCCATCAAAGCATTACAATTTTGCCTGGTTTTACATCCTTTTAGCCTACAATATAGTGTACATCTTGTGGTGTTATTAGTACACCGCTTAAGTGCAACTGTGTTGTGTATTTTCACCACAAAACGTCCTTGTGGAACCAGAAGTCAGCTTGGAAGTCAATGATGAATGAAGGGAATAAGTGAACATTTAAGGTTACTTTCACCTGCATTGAAGATGAGATACAGTGTGGGAGCAGATAAAGTTATTTCTTGAAATTATTAGTTTTGCTCCTGTATGCTGCACTCACCTCTTCTTTCAATTTAAAATCCCAAGCATACTCTAATCATTAGCTTCTAATGTAACTTTAGTACACCGTGTATAAGAACACTTGCTTGAGTAGCATTGCAGAATACAAAGAGCAGAAAACCGTCAATGCCCCTCGGACCAGCTGACTGACGTTAACATTAGCAGTTATCGACACAGCTAAAAACAGAACAAGAACAAGCCATTTCTTGCATATTTAGAGACATAAGGAGAATTGGTGATAAAATATTTTGGATTTTGATTTAACATAGTTTTACACCCTTTGCACAGTTTTGTTTTCATACAATGTTTCATACTCTTATTTTTTTTCATGTTATACCAACAAAAGCCAAAGTCAACCTTGTGTCTACTTCAGTACTTTTTACTAGCAGCAATAGTTTTTAGTCTTAACAAGAACACGGTGGACCAGGACGTGATGAGTTGGTCGACATAGACGGGTTGAAATGAGATTGACTGTATCTTGTATTTGCATGGTTTGACTGACAGAACCGACTTACCATGTCCATTCCATTTTTCAGCTAAGTGACACTCCCCCTCGCCGGCCTCTTTGCAGTATTCTACTACATCTACAACTCTGGTTGCAGGAGTAACCGGGACCTCCGTCAGCATCTGTTGGGTGTCGTTGAGGTACACTGTCAGTATCACCTGTAACCATAGAAACAAACGGTACATACACCATTTTATCAAGAAATAGTGAACAGTTGAAGAGGAATGTTTCGAAAAGATGACTATTTGTACAGTCACGCGGATGACTCAAATACCCTGTCACATCATCAGAAAGTAACGAGAAGTCATAAACACGCAGGCCTCAATTTGGTCACATTTTTAAATCACTACCCGTGACCCTAATGAGGATAAGCGGTATAGAAAATGAATGAATGAATATTCACACATAAGACAATTCAATATTTCAGCTAAACAGAAAATTAAAAAAACACTCTTGAATGCCAAAACTTAGGGCAGTGTGGTTGCATTTGTGTTGCTATGGCAACTGCTATGCGTCACATACAGGCATGCTTTACATCCATGTACTCGGAAGAACGCCAGCGAAAAGTTCAGTCAAAACAATTTTAGAATTACAAAAGACACTTCAAACAATAGGCACTTAAATGACATCGACAACAAGCAAGCAGTCCGAGGCTTGCAAGTGTCATGAATAAGAGGTCAACCTTAATAATATTAGTCATTCCAATTATATTCTGTTTGCTGTTATATAGACTACTTTCTTGAAATACCCACTGGCTAACATTCAAGTTATTTAAGTATCAAATCATCTAAAGATGTAAATAGCAATCAGAAAAGGACATCCTGGGTTGTGGCCAGTGATGTCACTGGCAATGTGACTGATGATGTCATGTCAGCAGTTGAATGATGAATTTAGGCTAATCTGTGATTGTGACACATGGACATCAAGAGTCACACACCAACACCCTTTTGAGCCGAATATGGTTTTTTCTCCTCCATACTTCACATACATGCACTGTTCTCACATGTACTGTTATTTGCTACAACGCACACAATTCCGATACCCTAATCTCGAGGTATTCTACACACTTGCATGCAGACAGACTAGGCAGGGACAGATTCTGTCAGTCTTGGATTAGATATACACATGCGCTCATGCACTCATGCACACACAAACATGCAAATCCTGCAAACATAAAGTGGGTTGTATTCCTGGATTCTAATAATTCATGTATTCAGCATACTGACAGCACACATGATGTACAATGCACTTGTGCATTTTTTACATATTGATAACACTTTCAATAATAAAAGAGACAATATTCATTTTTGTGGAATGAATGTAATCAAGAGTGAGAGCTGGACAGGCGGATTGGTGCGGCTTCTGCAGTGATGCAGACTCTGCATCGGTCCGTTGTGGTGAAGAGGGAGCTCAGCCGAAAGGCTAAGCTCTCAATTTACCGGTCCAGCTACGTTCCTACCCTCACCTATGGTCCATGAGCTTAGAGTAGTGACCGAAAGGACAAGATGGCGGGTACAAGCGGCCGAAATGAGTTTTCTCCGCAGGGTGGCTCTCCCTCAGAGATAGGGTGAGAAGCACAGTGGCTCGGGTATCTGGTTAGGATGCCTCCCTGGGGAGGTGTTCGGAGCACGTCCGACCGGTCGGAGGCCTCGGGGAAGACCCAGGACATGTTGGAGAGAGTACGTACGTCTCTCACCTGGCCTGGGAACACCTCGGGATCTGCCGGCAGGAGCTGAACGAAGCCGCCGGTAACGAGCTGTGAGGGCTGCCAATGTCAGCTCGTTACCTGTATGAAAGAGACCTGTCCACAGAAGCAATAAATGATACTATGAAGCATAAATGAACTGCCAATCTCCCTCGGTCTGGAGCTCCATGCAAGATCTTACCTCGTGGAGTTTCAATGATAATGAGAACGGTGAGGAATCAGCCCAGAACCACTCGGGAGGAACTGGTCAATGATCTCACTTGTCAATGATACATACATCTGCAAAGTGACGAAACACCTAAAACTAGTTCTATTTGCAGATGATACCACCGAGTTTTGCTCTGGTGAAAACACACAAGAACTAATAAGAACAGTTTCAGATGAAATGATTACTCTAAAAAAATGGTTTGATAAAAACAGATTGTCCTTGAATCAAAGCAAAACAGAAATTATGCTATTTGGTAATAGCAGAAGAGATACTTGCGAGAAAATACAAATTGATGGTGAGGAAATTGAAAGGGTGAATGAACATAACATTTTGGGCGTCATATTTGATGACAGAATGAGCTGGAAACCTCACATCAAAAACATACAACATAAAGTAGCAAGAAATACTTCAATACTGAATAAAATCACATTTGTCCTGGTTAAAAATTCACTCCAAACTCTCTATTGTTCTCTGGTGTTACCATATCTAACTTATTGTGTGGCGATATGAGGAAATAACTACAAAAGTACACTTCACTCGCTTGATGTACTGCAAAAAAGATCAATTAGGAAAATCCATAACGCGGCATATAGAGAACATACAAATCCACTGTTTCAAAAATTAAAATTATTAAAATTTGCTGATCTGGTAAACTTTCACACCACTAAAAGGATGCATAAAGCCAACAACAACAAGTTACCAAAGAATGTCTTACAATTTTTCTCAACAAGAAAGGAGAAATATGATCTTAGGAATAAAGTAAACTTAAAACACAAATATGCAAGAACAACACTAAAAACATTTAGTACTTTGGTATGTGGAATCAAACTATGGAATGGATTAAGTAAAGAAGTAAAACAATGCTCTACAATGAGTGACTTCAAGAAACATTACAAACAGTTGATGTTTACAAAATACAAGGAAGAAGACTCGTGAAATATTGTGTACATCCAAGGATATATTACTTTATTCCTTGGAGAGTACATTTTCTGTCTGTTGACTGCCAATGCTATGTTTGTTACTATCACCTTATACTTATACTAGGAACTTTTCATCCTAGTGACAACATTGTCTGTACTACAACAATGTTTTGTTACAATTGTTACACACCACTCATCACTATTTTACTATTATTATTTATTATGAATGTCATTCATCAGGACTGCAATATAAGTTATTTGCGATGATAAGGACATTGACTACTATTCAACAAACTGTCACATGATCTTACTTATGCATTGAAACTTAGTAACTGCAGGAAGTGTACAAATAGATTGAAATAGGGGAGACCCTATGGGGGTAGGATTAAATAAGCTTTGCTTCTTCCTACTCCTTATGGACATGTGGAACTGATCAAATACAGCGGGAACTGTTTGGAATGCATGTCTGTAGTTTTTGAAGCTGAACAATGTATTTAAGAAAAGTGTTAATGAAACAAATCAAGTATAACTTAGAAGGCAATTTGTTGTGTGTGTGTGTGTGCGTGTGTGTGCGTGTGTGTGTGTGTGGACGCGCATGGAGCGCAGCAGAACACAGTGACAGCTGAATGTGATTTGCGTTCCAAACACTCCCAGCTTCCACTGTCCACACCCAAACGTGCACATACGGCCCGCACCATCTCTATAGGAACCATGTGTGAGCACTTAAGCACGATCCTCCACCTCATTGAGCCTGTAGACAAGCCGTAGGACATCATCTTTGACCTGGCCTACCCTAATCCTGACACAGTGAGCTGGTTGCGACCTTTGGATTAGATCGCATAGCCGCCTCATACTCAAGAAGAAGAGAGAGAAAAGAAAAGACGTCACTCAGAGTCAAAATTCTACCGTATCTGTGATTGTTAAATATTGAAGCCAGCGGATCCAATGAGTGTTAGCCACCCAAATATCACAGCAGAATCACGTTCAAGCATTGCAAACCCAGAATTAATTATGGGTATCCCGATACCAATTTGCCACTTCCAATACAGTACTGGTATTGCTGCACTGAATATCAGCTAATACTGATATCGATCAACACGTATCATACGTACTTTTGTTACTTGTTTGGTATGAATGTTAGAAAGACTTGATCAGATGCCATTACTCAGAGAACAATAGCAACAACTTGCGTCTTGCATGTGGTATGTAGTTTTATCAACAACAGGGCATAATGTAACAAGGCTCAAGGCGCCTCTGAAAGGGGCTGGCTCTATTCTGTTATAGCTGCCCCGTGGGGGATTCTCACGCTTTGCAAACGTTTCTAACACCAGATGTTTCAGGATGCCGTGGTGTTGCAAAAATCCTGCTTCAAATGCATGATGAGGTTGGTCACATTAAACTTCCACAGTTCTTTGCCACCACGGGAAACTTGTGCATGACAAGTTTTGCACTCAACTTCTACATCTTTTTTGGACTTGGAAAAATACCGCCACACGGCTGACAACACTCCTACTTCTTGGTAAAACATGCTAGCACACACACACACACACACTACTTTTATGGTCACATGGGCTCTGCTTGGTGTATAGACGTGCTAGCGCGGACCCTGGAGATGAGTGCTTGAATTGGAGTGCCAATATCAGAGATTTTTGGTGCAGGCCAATATAATCTGATACTGTTTTTTGCCAATACATAAAAAGTGCCTGGTAAAAAATGTTACCTTAACTTGGGGTAATGAAGGTTTTTCAGTATTGCTTGTAGTGCAGAATGATGTTTTAATCAAAGTGGCATGTTATGTGACAAAAAATAGTTATGATTATTGCACCCTTTCTACTGCACAGTACCTAATCACCTTACGACAGCTGTACTTGCTGTTGACACTGTGCTTGACTTGTTAGGTTCAAGCATGAACTTCTTCAAAACAAAATAACATCCTCACAATGACTTATCAAGAAAAATAATCAAAGAAACAAAACAATCGATGTCAGCTAACAACAAACAAAATGATCTTATTATACCAAAACATTTGTCAATTTTGCTAGTTGTAGTGTATGTGGACTTGTAGATCTTAACACAAATACATTCACTCCAGTGGGTTGAACTGTGGAACAGTATTACCCCAAAAGAGTGAGGGTAAAAGAGAGACTTGGACCAAAACAACATTACATGAGGAACAGACATGAAAGGAAAGGTCAAAAGGTGATAGTAGAAGTTCTCTCTGTCTCGGCATTTCTCCCAGCAGTAAAACACATCCCTATATCTTTAAGTGTATTGTTCAGTGCTGACAGCAGCCCTAATCAACCACAAAGAGGTGTTTTAAGAGAGTGTGTGTGGGTGGGTGGGTGTGTATGTGTGTCTGTATCAGAGTTCAAGTGAAACAGAGAGGGACACGTTTTGTTTTTTCCAGTAAGAATCTATTGCAACACATGGCAATCACAACACAGTGTAATCATACAATGTGTGTTCATGGAGGACATTTCGGTTCATACATTATGATAATGGTAAAGCTTGATCTTATACTGCACATGCATAACAAAGTTACATCGGAGGACATCACATGGTTAGAGTTACAAAATTCAACGTGTCCAAAAAGGAGTAGGAAGAAGCAGAATTTAGTCACTCCCACTTTTTTCCGTAATAATTTGTTCGGATCTTGTGGAGACCCATTTGTGCTTGCGATTGGCTGCCAAACAGACCAGGGTCTACCGGGTCGCTCACCCAAAGTCAGCTGGGATAGGCTCCAGCATACTCTCGCAACCCTATTGAGGATAAGTAGCATAGAAAATGGATGGATGGATTTTCTGGCCACAGCTCTGACACGCTTGTTTGACATTATGAGTAAATCAGCAAAAATCAATCAAGATATCAAGAAAAGAATCGTGGAGCTCTACAAGTCTGCTTCATCTTTGTGTGCAATTTTCAGATGCTTCAAGGTGCCACATTCATGTTCATAATACCAATACTTCATGTTGTGAATACTAAATTGAGATCTTTGCATTTCTGCTCAGCTCCCTCTTGACCACAACAGACCGATGCAGAGTCCGCATCGCTGCAGACGTTGCACCAATCCTCCTGTCAATCTCTCGTTCCATTCTTTCCTCACTCTTGAACCAGACCCCGAGGTAATCAAAGTTCTCCACTTGGGCGGGATCTCATCCATGACCCGGAGATGGCACTCCACCCTTTTCGGGCAAGAACTACGGACTCGGACTTGGAGGTTCTCATTCTCATCCCGGCTGCTTCACACTCTACTGCGAACCGATCAAGTAAAAGTTGAAGGTCACGGCCCAATAAGCCAACAGGTCCACACAATTTGCAAAAAGCAGAGAACCCCCTCAACGCCCAAGCTGTGCCTAGAAATTCTTGCCATAAAAGTAATGAACGGAATCGTGACCTCATTGGAAATGGGTCCGACATTTTGCCGGCAATGTGAACCAAACTCTGACACAGGTCACACACGGAACAAACAGCCTGAATTAGGTGGGTTGATACCCCATATTCCCAGAGTACTCCCCACAGTATTCTCCAAGAAACAAGATTGAAAGCCTTCTCCAAGTCCACATGTAGACTGGTCAGGCAAACTCCCATGCACCCTCAAGGATCCTGCCAAGAGGTGGTTCAAAGTTCCCCGACCAGGACAAAAGCCACACAGCTCCTCCTGAATCCAAGACCTATCCGGCAGAGCCTCCTTTCCAGGACCCCTGAATAGATCTTACCGGAAAGGCTGAAAATTGTGTTCCAACAATAGTTGGAAAACACCCTCCATTCCCCCTTCTTAAAAAGCAGGACCACCACCCAGTCTTGTCAACCAAGACATACCCACAGAGCTAAGAGAACACACCACGGATTGCCAGGCAATGCTGACTCGTTGGAAGACGTGTCGGTGGAGCATATTTTGTCGATCATACTAGGACTATTGGGACACGCAAACCACTACACCATGATGAGGTGGTGGCTCATGAAGCGTTCATTCATTTACGTTCAAACAATTAGGTTCTGTGTCCCAGAGATGAACATATTTTGGTCCAAAATGTGTGTAAAGCTGGTATTATCCACAGTCATTGTCTTGTACCAACAATAACTAAAAAAGCAACATAAAAAGTTGCTTTTCGAAGGGATAAAAGGGATAAAGACACTCATTTGCGTGTGGACAAGAGGCCAAAACACATGGAAAATTTATGGCTACAGTGTTAAGATTCATTCTTTCATTCATTTTCTATGCTGTTTATCCTTATTAGGGTTGCGGGTATGCTGGAGCTTATCCCAGCTGGCTTTGGGCGAGAGGCGGGGTACACCCTAGACTGGTCGCCAGTCAATCGCAGGGCACATATAGACAAACAAACATTCACACTCACATTCATACCAATGGACAATTTAGAGTCGCCAATTAAGCTAACATGCATGTTTTTGGAATGTGGGAGGAAACCAGAGTACCCGGAGAAAACCCACGCACGCACGGGGGGAGAACATGCAAACTCCACACAGAGATACCCAACGGAGATTCAAACCCTGAACCTTCTGACTGTGAGGCCAATGTGCTACCCACTCATCCACTGTGCAGCCCAATGTCAACATCAACATTTCAAATCTTGTATTTTGGCTTTTTAAGGGCTAAGCGGCATAGAAAATGGTTGGATGGATGGATGTGCCAGTAAAAAACAGTGCTGTGCGCCACAAATGGCCCCCGAGCTGCACTTTGGACATCCCTGGTTTACTTTGACCACAAGCCTGCAGACAGAAAATAAAAGAGGCTCAGTCCCTGCTATTCGACTACTTGTCTACCAACAGCGTTCGAATTGTAAAGCACATTGCTTGATGTAAAGATGAGCTGTCGTGTTTCATCCCATACTATAATAATCATGAGATGCTACAGTCATGCTGTGCATGTAGGATAGTCCCGTGGTGCGGGGAACTCACCGGCAACATTTCCGCGGCTCCTCCTGCCTCCTGTCCGGTTAGCAAAGGAACTTTCTTCTGCTAACCGCTTTTCAAGAGTCCCCTCCGCGTCTCGCCTCATGGAGCGCAGCAGACTTTCACATGCAGGGACCGCCAAAAGTCCTGCTGCCGACTTTGCTCTCAGTCCCTCCCCTTCCTTCCGTCCTTCGTCTGTGTGGAGGTGCCTTTTAAACCCAGAGGCAGCCCGCGCGTGTAAAGAGAAACAATAACAGCAGCAGTTTCATTGAAGAAAATCCTTTTCGGAGCATTTCATCGACATTTAGCGGGCTTCCAGTCTGCTCCGCGGGGTTAGGTGGCTCAGATTCCCCTTTCCCGTGACATCTGTCCGTCACTTCTGCGCTCTCCTCCCCCAACTCAAAATTAATGGGGGCTTTTGCCGAATGACATCAATGAAAGGTGGAAACTAAAACGGCCTGTGGCATTTTGGCGCCTCCTGCTGCTTTGTTGACATATTTTTCTGTATACTGTATATGTTGTATTGTTTTTTTGTTCTGTTATTTTACACTATTGACCTTTTTTTGCTGAACGACTCTATGTAATAAAAAGGGAATAATGGAATATTTATATTATATTGCTGACATTGTTATTTTATCATACATTGTCGTTTTTACAGGAGTGTTCAAAATAATAGCAGTCTATGTGATTAACCAGATTCATCTTTGTTATTAGTATATTTTTAGTCCTACATGTCAAACAAGTTACCAGTCAGTGCAGTAGATTCTCAGAAAACATGACCCCGCATTCATGATATGAATTCATGATTCATGATAGTATGCACGCTCTTAAGGCTGTGCAGTTGGGCAATTAGTTGAAAGGGGGATGTTATAATAAAAGTGTAGCAGTGTCTTTTACAAACGCAAAACTATTTTGTATTTAGTTTGTAGGATTTGGCAATCCTGTGAATCACTTAACTAATATTTAGTTGTATGAGCACAGTTTTTTATAACCGAGTCAACCAACTTGTGGGATCTTTGGAATTGCACCTAAATGAAATTGTTTACCCCATCATTCCACCACTTCTGTAAATGCAATTAAATGTTATATCATTTCCATAGAAGTGGGTGGATGTTTTTAGTGTCAATCATTACTCACGCATGTCCAGATATGCTATAAATGCTATTGTGTTAACTAAATAAAAAGTTTATTTCCACCAGTAAATCAGATTTTGCCAGGGTGTCTGAAAAATATCACTGGCCTGTACAGCTTTGACTAAAAGCTTTCTAACATTGCTCTGTTTTATTTTATTAGCAACAGGCTTTGCACAGGCGATACGTTTTTATCATGTCTATTAAAGGGATTTTAAAGCTAAATTCAGATTTCTACCATTTGGATGAAAATAAAATCCAGTTATTACTTACCCATCGGCATAAAACATGCAATTTCCCCATTCTTCAATTTATCAAAAGCACGCCATTTGCAGCCCATGACTTGGTCCACGGCATGTTGTAGAACGCACACAAAAAAACATTTGTTTTTTTCTTTTTGCGGTCTTTGGTTGAAAACATTTAGACACTTCTGATGTTCTTCAGACACAGTGGAAAAACATTGTATTTGCATTTTGGTGTAGGGGTTCAAAATTTTCCATGACACTTTTGTGTTCAACAACCATGTCAGTCAGGAAAAGCAATCAGAAGCAATCAGCTATTGGTTCCCTTTGATGCTGTGATTCCGCTCTGACATCTCCGTGCACATGCACTAAAGTACACAGCCGCAGGCAACGACACACATACACACACACACACACACACACACACACACACACGTTACAGAGGTCAGGTCAACAGCCACATTACAAATGAAGGGCAAAACAGAACAAGTAGTTTATTATTTTTGTTACGTTTGCTATACAGAAGAAAGAAAAAAAAAAGAGGACCTGTACGTTAAATCTGCTCCCCTCATATGTGTAAAACACTGGTTTTCCAGAGGAAGCCATTCCTCAAAGTGCTTCCAAATGTTGTCTAGTAGTGATCATGCTTTGCACAAGTAAACACAACTGCTACACTACATTACAGACGTTTATTTTCATGGGACATTACACAAACACAGCAAAATAAAAGCATAGAACAAAGAGCACGGAGCAAGGGGGAATAACCTAAAGACAAATACATGACTTCGTGTTACAAGCATAGTTGGAATTACACAGCAACACCATTTTACTGTTAGCTTCAAAGTTGTGCTCTACGGTTGAAAGAGGAACAAGTAAACTTGTGCACAGTAACAACAACAGGTGTGCTCGTGTGGTTGCACAGTGCCCGGCTATCACTCCGCAATGCTCCCAAGGACTATTCCCTTGCAAACTACTAGATAGCAATGTTCCTGTACAAACTATGTGGATAGCAAGCTGTACTGTAAAAAGGAGACATAACTGGTGCTACACGGGAACTAAAAAGATAATATTTATATATTCTAAGACAAAATGTTTTTGTTTTGCTTTCAAAAATACATTCTGTTGAACAAATCCTTTAGACTTGTGACAGGCTGCATACAGCACTGTGACAAGGGACAGACGGGAGGTACATTTGTTCTTTTAACTACAACCGGAGACAATTCAGTTTGCTTTTAACTTAACGCACACATTTGTTGATCCTGGACGCAAATGATGTGGCACAGAATGAGAAGTGAAAGCCAGACAGATTATTACATAACTTGGTCACATTTTATGCTGCAGATCGCCCTAACATCACAGGAAGAAAAGAAGGGGCTTGACTTCACAGTATATGTCACCTATCTTTGTGCCTTGAGCCCCTTAATAGATATTTCTAAAAATACTTTTGTCATATAATGAGGATGCTCTGATGCTATACTCAGGACACTGAGTACCGATTTTGTGCAAATCAGCAGATATGCACAATTGCAGTGTTGGACATGAAAAAGTGGCTATGTCTTCCCATTAAAGCTGCTGTATGTCACAGATAGGCGACTGCCTAAGAGATAGGGTGAGGAGCTCAGCCATCAAGGAGCAGCTCAGCTCAGCTGCTACTCCTTCACATCAAGAGGAGCCAGTTGGGATGGCTCGAGCATCTAATCCATCTAGTCCCCCCGATGGAGCTGAAAGAGGTGGCAAGGGAATGGGAAGTCTGGACTTCCTTACGGAGACTGCAGCCCCCACGACCCGGGTTATTATGTTACTATTATTATTGTGCCTGATGTGAGATCATTTGAACCTGCAATACAAGCATGTTGTTCCACAATCAAGTCTGGTGCTTGTCTCGCCGAATAATTATTGACCCCTAGTGACCAATGTACAATGCTACATTACATTACATGGCTACATTTATAATGGCTATCTTTAAAGTATAGCCTATGGCAGGGGTGTCTAAACTGGAAGTGATAATCATATCAAAGGGCAATTTTGATATTTATATGCATTTTTCAACAATTTCAAGCTTCTTCTCTTTTTGCGGTATTTTTCAATTTTTTGGTTTAATTGTATTTCTCATTACAACAAAAAAGCAAGCTGCAGCCACAAATTTGGCACTGGAGCAACACCAATGACTCAAAATTGTTAAAAAGTGCATGAATACCAGCCACTCATCTGAATGGGGCCAAATTATATGCATATTAATTAGTAATAATTGTGAAACATCTAAACATGTTTTAATCTGTTCTTTTAAACCACCACTGGTTATATGTGCTAGTCAGTGATGGTGGGCTTATATTTTTTTAGTTGAAAAAAAATGTAATCTTGAGCCAGTGACAAATAGCAGTTTTAAAATTCTCACTCTATTAAAGTACTTCAGACATGCGAATCAAACAGAAGAAAATGATTCACTGTGGCGACCCCTGATGGGATAAGCAGGAATAAGCCGAAAGGAAAAGAAGAATTTATCATTTGTCCATATATACAGTACTAATACTAATAATGTTATTGATGTGATTACATTTAATTGTCTTTCTAAGTGATAGCTAATCCAGGTAGCTAATCTCTTGGTCTGATTTAGGAATAAAACCAGCCTTTCTTTGACAACTAAATCGCCTTTAAAATATAAACTTGAATTTTTGTAACCCCTTTTTGTTATCTCCATTTGCTCATACCAGTAGGTGTTTGTAAATGTGCAGCTTTTGCATGCGCATGAGGTCTGTTTTTGTGAACATTTCCACAACCAAATAGCAAAAAACATCACAACTGTAGAATGTGCTACTAGTGAAGTTTTACACAGTGAAACACAAAATCACAGTTCAAGCCAAAACTAAGAACACCATTTGTCTTAGATTTTTTGGAACATATTTTGAATAGTTGAAGTGTGCTTTATCTTAACTTTATCAGAACATCACGCTCTAAACCATTTCCTGCCTCCTTTCTCGATGCATCAAAATGCACATGCCTACAACCTGGAGCAAAAAGGTGTCTGTCATTATTGCAATCCGTACCAGAAACGCAATCGGTTCTGTGCATGCGCAAAACCAACGTCACTTCCTCCATTCGCAAAGTTGTATGACAGCGCTTGTGCAACGTCATGTGCTGTGGTGGTTATTATTTCCATCCATCCATCCATTTTCCACCGCTTATCTGGGTCCGGGTTGCGGGGGCAGCAGCTTCAGTAGGGAAGTCCAGACTTCCCGGTCCCCAGCGACCTCTTCCAGCTCCATCAGGAGGACACCAAGGCGTTCCCAGACCAGCTGTGAGACATAGTCCCTCCATCGTGTCCTAGGTCTTCCCAGGGGCCTTCTCCCGACTGGGCATGCCCGAAACACCTCACCAGGGAGGCGCCCGGGAGGCATCCGGAGTAGATGCCCGAGCCACCTCAACTGGCTCTTCTCTATGTGAAGGAGCAGCGGCTCTACTCTGAGCTCCTCCCTGGTGGCCGAGCTCCTCACCCTACGGTTGATATTTCATTTATGTTTTTTTTTTTAAACTTAAATGGTCAATGACTAGACTTCATATATGTAATATATTTGGGGGGATATTTTATCAGTGATTGTAATAAAGAAGATCGACAATGTTGTAATTTCTCAAATCATATTGTTTTTGAGGAGCGGGAAGGGGATGTATATTGCACATGCGCAGTAGGATCCGTGGTGCCTGACTGTGTAACTGAGGTAACTGAGGACTTTTCAATGCGCAGTAGTACAAATCCTCTTGCCCAACACGTGACTGCAGAAAAATAGGTCAGCCGGATGTAGACGTGCGTAGAACCGATTGCGTTTCCAGTACAGATTACAAAATGACAATCTATGTTCTTCACAAGTCTTGTTGCCTCTTGGATAATCGTACATATAGCGAGTGAGCTTTTGACACCTTTATGACATCCAATAACATCAAACCATGCTTGCTTATGTTATGACACTTCAGTAAAGATATAAGAGGCGGGGTGCTTGTCGATTCCTACTGTATGCAGCAGCTCTGTCCGTTAGCATCTTTGGAGCGCAAGCACAATTTGGGTTTGTAGTTTTCCAGGAATAGCAGCTGCTTTGAGTTGAATGCTCCACGACGCTTCCTGAAAGAAAACATTACCGTTATAATTACATACTGGTTTGCGTACCAATATCTGATATTTCTCAGCAAACTAATAAAGTCACATCCTGTGTAATAAATGAATATGTAATGCTTCTATTACTGTGATGCGACTGGATGCCTTTTATCACAAACACGGTTTGTGCAAAATAAGAAAATACTATGGCTTGTAAAACAATATGGCTTGTAATATATGCAATACAAGCCATAGAAAAAGTGTCATTTTTATTTTAAACATTTTGTTGTCAACAAAAGTTATTAAAAAATCATGACCAATAGCCAACAAAACATGTTCTCCTACTATCAACAAGTACGAGAGGTTAGACATCATACATTTGCCAATAAGAATCCAGTTACATTTCTGCATTACATTTCTAAGTGCCACAAACATCAATTTTAGAAGAAAGTAAAACATGAAACTCTGGAGATACAATCAGCGAAAGTATCAACAAAAATATAAACACCAACATTTTTCAGGTCTTCCCCGGGACCTTCTCCCGACTGGGCATGCCCGAAACACCTCACCAGGGAGGCGCCCGGGAGGCATCCGGACTAGATGCCCGAGCCACCTCAATTGGCTCCTCTCGATGTGAAGGAGCAGAGTCCAGTCTAGAGGTACTGTTCCTGACTTCCATGCAATGTTGTAGAGGCGTGTCAACCAACACAGTCCCCCAACATCTAGAGCCTTGAGGAATTCCGAGCGGAACTCGTCTACCCCCGGAGCCTTGCCACTGGGGAGTGATTTAACTACCCCAATTACCTCAGCCACGGTGATAGAACTGTCCACGTACGTATCCTCAGACTCTGCTTCCTCTACGGAAGGCATGCCAGTGGGATTGAGAAGGGCCTCAAAGTATTCCTTCCACCGACCAACTATATCCAAAGTCGAGGTCAGGTAGCCCCCATCCGCACTGTAAACAGTGTGAACTGGGGGCTGCTTCCCCTTTCTGAGGTGTCGGACGGTTTGCCAAAACCTTTTTGAGGCCGACCGAAAGTCGTGCTCAATAGCCTCACCGAACTCCTCCCACACCCGAGTTTTTGCCTCGACCACCACTAAGGCCGCGTGCTTCTTGGCCTGACGGTACCTGTCAGCTGCTTCGGGAGTCCCGCAAGCCATCCATGCTTGATAGGACTCCTTCTTCAGCTTGACAGCAGCCCTAACCCCCGGTGTCCACCATCGGGTTCGGGGCTTGCCACCACGACTGGCACCGACCACCTTGCGGCCGCAACTACAACTGGCTGCCTCAGCAATGAAGGCACGGAATACGGCCCATTCGGACTCAATATCCCGGTCCTCCCTCGAGATGCAGGCGAAGCTTTGCCAGAGATGAGAGTTGAAGACTCGACGAACAGGAGACTCTGCCAGACGTTCCCAGCACACCCTCACTACGCGTTTAGGTCTGCCACATCTGTCTGCCATCTTTCCCCGCAGTCTAATCCAACTCATCACCAGGTGGTGGTCAGTTGACAGCTCAGCCCCTCTCTTTACCCGCGTGTCCAGAACATGCGGACGCAGGTGTGATGATACGACCACAAAGTCGTTCATAGACCTGCGACCTAGGGTGTCCTCATGCCAAGTGCACTTATGGACATCCTTATGTTTGAACATGGTGTTTGTTATGGACAAACTCTAATTCGCACAGAAGTCCAGCAACAACACACCGCACGGGTTCAGGTCAGGGAGGCCGTTCCTCCCAACCACCAACCAGTCAGCACCCCGGCTGGTGACTCCATAGTTCTGCTGGGAGACTTCAACGCCCATGTGGGCAATGACAGTGTGACTTGGCAGGGGCGTTTTAAATATCGTTCACATATTGTTCTGTGTCTAAATCTGTTAGTGAGCATTCATAATTCATGACTCATCCACCTCACAGGAATAGCATATCAAGAGGCTGATTAGATAGCACGACTATTGCTACAGTTTAAAGGGTCCCTGACGTGATTTATAAACTCTGCCTAAATATTTGCTATCTGTGGATTATAGTATGTCACAAAATGTCCCATTGGAATTTGCCAAGAGAGCACCAAACATGGGCTATTAATAGGTAGAGGAAAGTTTTATTCTCTGATGAAGAAAACATTTAACCTTGACTGTCATGATGGCTTCCAACATTACTGCCATGACAAGGAGATCCCACCAGAGCTGTTTTCCACACGACGCCATAATGATTCGGGGTGATTTTTCCTACAATGGATTTTCTGGTTGTGCTAGCGTGTTAAAGTGCAGATTGATAGATTTGATATTTCAAAATGCCATACTTCTTCCAGTCTCAGTAAATACATGCATATCATTAAGGCTGTAACAATTAATCTATGAATATTACCCAATTACAGTGAGGGAAAAAACTATTTGAACCCAAGCTGATTTTGTAAGTTTGCCCACTAACAAAGAAATGATCAGTCAATAATTTTGATGGTAGGTTTATTTGAACACAGAGACAACAATGACAAAAAAAAAATCCAGAAAAATGCGTTTCAAAAAGAGTTCTAAATTAATTTGCATTTCCATGAAGGAAATAAGTATTTGATCCCCTATCCGTCAGCAAGATCTCTAGCTCCCAGGTGGATCTTATACAGGTAACAAGCTGACATTGGCAGCCCTTTCAGCTCGTTACCTGTATAAAAAAAACCTGTCCACGGAATCAATCAATCAATCCAGATGCCAAACTCTGCACCATGGCCAAGACCAAAGAGCTTTCCAAGGACGTCAGGTACAAGATTGTGGACTTACAAAAGGCTGGAATGGGCTACAAGACCATCGCCAAGCAGCTGCGTTAGAAGGTGACAACAGTTGGTGTAATTATTTGCAAATGGAAGAAACATATATTAACTGCCAATCTCCCTCGGTCTGGAGCTCCATGCAAGATCTCACCTCGTGGAGTTTCAATGATAAATGAGAACGGTGAGGAATCAGCCCAGACCCACTCAGGAGGAACTTGTCAATGATCTCAAGGCAGCTGGGACCATAGTCACCCCAAAAACAGTTATATGTTAGTTTTACCACCCTTATGTGATATTCGCTATAGGGCTTGAGGTCAGAAACACAACAACCAAAGTAAAGCAGACGAGCCAGAGCAACAAGGTAGTTTAGGCTATATTTTTTTATCCAGGTAGCCCAAAATCATGCTTACCAAAAAGTTAAAAGCAATGTGGGGGGGAGAGGTGTGGACCAAGAGGTTGTGCCAAACAAAATTCAAAAGATACAATAAAACCTGCAAATACCAGAACAATCTCCCAACAGCATCAGGAAAAGTCTTTACATTTCTCTGTAGTCGTTTTGAGAAAATTAGGTTTGGAAAGTCTCCAGATTTAGGGAAAAAATCAGAGTCGGCAACACTGGACTGTACATGAGATGGGAAGCCATTCACAGTTGGAGAATACATTAAATAATCGTTCATAAAATATCACAGCCTCTATTCTCCTAATTAAAAGAAATAAACAGGGAATGAGCCAGAAAATAAAAGAATGTCTCTCTTTGCAAAGACAGTCAAGAACAGGATCAATAGAATGTTATTGATGACAATTCAGCGCAGGAATAAACGGTATTGAGAACACTACTACGCAGATATATGAACTCTGATTGGCTTTTTTATGTTAAAGTTGGCGACTTTTTTTTGTAATTTTACACAAATCAGTTCAATGTTTGAATTTACTCAGAGTAGGCCTACACTTTTTTACTAGAAGAGGAGACAAAATGGCTCTTTTGATGGTAAAGGTTGCCGACCACTGCTATAGTGTGACTGGATTATTGAGAAAAAAAATGTTATTATGATTACATGTACAGTTACACCCCTAAAATACTGAATATGCTGAATATATGTCCTGCATGCAACCCCTGGTAGACATCTGGTGTAGTACTGTCATGTACTTATTACAAAAAGAATAAATATGGCATCAGGTGCCATTACTCACAGTCTTATGAAGTGAACAGCGTCTTCGTACTCCATCCCACACTCAATTAGCGCTAGAGCCACAAGCACAGGAGCTCTGGGAAAATCAATAAAAGGATCATATCAATCTAATTCTTATGCACAGTAAAATGGAAACCAATCAAACTGTCTGAACCATTTGCCTGTAAAATTTATAATCTACACCGTCTGTTAAACCCCCAAGATTGTGTGTCTTAGAGCCAGGTATCCCAATTCTTATCGATATGTGAATGGGATTATGAAATTATGTAGATATTATATGAAGATGATGATTCAGAGCCCAGTCGACTAAGATCCTACACTAAAATGCATGCGCAAACAAAAAGAATTGCAGTGGGCATGTTGCAGGCTATCTACCACGACTGCAGGCACAATTTTTAATAGGTGAGAAAGTTACAATTTTGTCTGTCGCCATGGTGAGTTTGCGAGAGCTGAGTGGCTGTAAAGGAAAAAATTGGTTTAAAGCCATGGACTTGGACTCTTTGATCCAAATAAACTATAATGTTGGTGGACCTCAGCAGAGACATCACATCATCATAATATTAGTCTATTTTGTCATTTAATGTGCATGTTTTACACTACAACATTTTGTGTAAATGTACGAGTTTTACACTATTAAACGACAAAAATTTACAATTTATTAGGTTATGATATTCATGTGTAGATGTGGGAAATGTACTTACGTATGTATGTATGTACTTACATACGGTAGTGTTTGCAGCTCACACATTACTAAGAGAGCAGCATGTCCAGGTGAAATCCACATTAAAAGCTACACTATTGTGCTAAGTTATTACGACGGCATGTACTGCAATGGTGTGCTGGACAGACTGTGTTTTTCCATAGGAGACATGGCATGGCTCCTTTTTGGGACTGGCTCCAAATCAGCCCTATAAGTACTGTAGTGCAAAAACAGCAGTGCTGGATCAACGGTATGTGTTGATACACGCAGGGACGATTCTTTCTGTCATTTGCCATTGTGCATTTATTTCCTTCTCAATGACAGTAGCCCTTTGTGCGTAACGTGCCAGTTTGCACTTGCCTTCCAAACGTGCCAACTATTAACTCAAAAATACCGACCGGCAGCATGTTTTAAGTTTGATGCACATTGCAAAATTCTTACAATTGGGTCTCCTCTCAGTATTTTATACATTCTGATAAACTACAATCCTCGGTGCACCCTGCAATCTAGTTTGCATGTGTTTTTATTAGAGATGTCATTTTTTTTAACCAATACCAATAACTCTGTGCTTCTCAAGACATACCAATACCATAACTGATAACTATAAAACTATTATCTGTTAGTGAGAAAATAACAAGTAAGAAACTTAAAGGTAAATTAGACAAACAGCGTTCTGGGTGCCCTGAAACTGTGGTGCGCAAGCCGACAAAAGCTGCTCTCTACAATGATGGTAAAGTGCTGGTCGTTCAGTGTTGCTAGCTTTATGTCCACTTTAGCAGCACAGGTGCCTTTTTAGGCTTTCAAAGCGCTGTCATAGTGATGCTGGCGTTTCAGGTAGCTAATAGGGTAAAGACACACACTCAACGCAAAGGGTAAAGCTTGCCTCACTGGATCATTTCATCGGATTAGCGGTTATAAAAGATATTTTTAATGTTATCAAATGTATTGATAGACGTCATAATTCCTCATATTAGTCCGATAATTAGCAATCGGATAATTATCGTGCACTCCTGGTTTTTATGCACGCAACCCTTTAGTGTAAATCTACACACTCTTGCACATCATACGTCTAGTGCAAACATACCTTCCCAGACCAGCCACACAATGTACAGCCACACAGCTGCCAGGCTCATCTCGAAACTTTGTCTGCAGCAAACTTAGCCAATCATCGACCACCTGCTCTGGGGGGGCAGAGCCATCCTCAAACGGCATATCCTGCAACAAGCAAGTTATTCCCATTTGTGATTAGGGCTGTCAATCCATCACTTTAATAATTGGAAGATGTCTTTTTTATAATAAAACCAAGATACATGGTGTGCACTTTCAGCCTTTTAGCACTCTGACTGGCATTAATCTCAACAAACCAAAGGCTTGTTTTTGTAGTACAACAGTGCTATCTGTAATTACAGTAGTTTATAAGTACATGTGAGTGTTGTGACATCAAATGATATAGTTTTGTAATGTAGGTTTTAGGTTGGGACACATTTCTAATAAACATTCGAGCTACAAAACAAGAAAAAAAAGGTTCACTCACCAAGACTCGAATGCCTTCTTGTTCCACTGGTGCCTTGTCATAAGTAGCAGCACATACTCTTACCAGGGTGTTAACTCCATATGTCTTCAGATCCTTCACACGAACACACAATCAATACATCACTTCCACTTAAAACACAGCAAGTGTAAAATTACAGATGGGGTTGGAAAGAGTGTCCTACCTCTATAAACCTTCCAAGTTGTGCATTAGTGGGATTGTGTGTTATAAGGAACCTTAAACAGTCATAGGAGATTTCCACTGCCGCCGGTCGATTCATTTTTACATCCACACTTGTGGGTTGATTTCAAAAGGTACTGTGCTTTACAGAATGGAGGGCAAAAAAAGATCGACGCTGGTCTTTCTTTAAAATTCCCCAGCCTAAAAATTATTCAAAAAAGTAAATTAGTTAAGAGGACATGAGAGTTAAAAAAAAGGAGAGGATAAGAGCAGAAATGAAGTGGTGAGGAAGTTGCAAAGCAAGCCGCCTCTGTTCCCAAAATGGGTGACAGATTGAACGATGTCCTTTCTTCATATGGGTTTGACAGGATGGCAATGAAAGCCTGCAAAGATAGAAACAGTCAGTGAGTGATATACCGTGTATATGAGGGAAGCAATTACAGCATTTTATCCCCTGCTGATTCCTTACAAAGACATGAAAAGTCCATATTTTTTTGGTAAAGGTTATGCCACTTGCTGAGCCATTGGTGTTGCGGCTGCTAGAAGACCCATCCACAACCAATCTTCAGTGTCCTCTCTTTCAGCCTTTTCCTTCCACTGGTTTCAGATTTTTTTCAATGACTGCCACCTCTTTAATTTGTCAGTGGTACATGCCATGCAGGGGCTCGTCTTTCTATGAAAGCCCATCTGGTCATCCGCCCTACTGGTCTTCGCTTAGCAGGTTGTCCCTAAGACTCATCTTGTTGATGCATTCTTGCTTCCTCCCGGATAGTGCCTCTGGGGCGCACTACCCGTCTGCCTAGGGTCTTCCTGTTTCATGGGCCACTGAAGGATTTTCACTTGTCACTTGTAACTTACTCTTGTCTGTGTGTTGGGGATTATTGTCTCACTACAAAGTGAGCCAGTGTAAAGTCCACAGCACTGACAAACTGTTTTTTTATGTAGAATCTGCAATCCCCAACACAGAGAAACTGTTTTTTTATGTAGAATCTGTCTGTGCTTTGCTGCAGTCATCTTTATCCTGACTGGTCTCATTTTCCTGCCACTGAAAAACCTCCCCACATGACGATGCTTCAACCAACACACTTGTGAAGACTGTTGTCTCAAATGCTCTGTAAGGAATACTATGTAGTCAGATGACTTCCCTCTTGTCATTAGACATTATCGTTTTGTTTCTTGTGACACATTTTGCCAATCTCCAAGTGGGCTGTTATGTATATTTTATTGAGGAGTGGCTGCCTTCTAGTTGCGCCACTCTAAAGGCCTAATTGCTGAAGGATTGTGGTCCTCTGAAAAGATTATTCTCTCTACACACAGAAACCCTGGAGCTGAGATCAACCGAAAATTCAATTGACTTCACGGCTTACAGTTGAAACCAGATGTTTACATACACTGTAACATTCATTCATTCATTCATTCATTCATTCATTTTCTATACTTCTTATCCTCATTAGGGTCACGGGTCACATATGAATTTTATTCTCACTGTTCAACATGAATTCAGAACAAACCTTCCGATTTTAGGTCAATTACAATTAACAAATTTATTTATTTTTGCTGAATGACAGAATAAAGAGACACTTTTGTATCCCTTTTTTCATGGGTCAAACGTTAACATAAACTAAGACTGCTATGCCTTTAAACAATTCGGTCAAGCCCAGATGATTATGTAATCTCTTTGGAAATGTTCTGACAGGTTAACAGCCAGCATCTGATGTATGTTAGGGAACATTTGAAGCACACTGCTTTGTTTGTGAAACATCGAGAGAGAGAAAAAAAAAAGAAAGGGAAGACATCAAAAAAGACAATTGTGGATTTGCACAAGTCTGGTCATTCTTGGGTGCAATTTCCAGATGCCTGCAGGTGCCACCTTCATCTGTTCAGACAGAGTGTAATAAGTATAAACTGTACAGCCATGAGCTGAAAGGCTATGCTGCCAGAAGGAAGCAATTACTCCAAAATAAACATAAAAAAGATTAAAGTTTGCAAATCCGCACAAGGAGGAAGACAATAACTTTTGAAGGCATGGCCTGTGGTCTGATGAAATGAAAATTGAACTTTTTGGCCACATTACCATTGTTATATTAGGGAGAAGAAGAGGGAAAAGCCTGCAGGCCTCAGAACACCCTCCCAACTGTAAAACGTGGGGGTAGCAGCATCATGTTGTGGGGTTGTTTAGCTGCTGGGGGGAATGGTGCAGTTCACAATATATATGGCATCATGAGGAAAGAACAATATGTGGAATTATTGGCGCTAAATCTAAAGACATCAGTCAGGAAGTTGAAGCTTGGGCTTGGGGAAGAGTAACAGGTCTTCCGAGTGGACAATGACCCAAAGCATACAGCCAAACTGGTTACAAAGTGGCTTAAGGATAACAAAGTAATGTTTTGGAGTGGTCATCGCAGAGCCCGGATGTAAATCCAATTGAAAATTTACGGGCAGAGCTGAAAAGGCGAGTACGAGCAGGGCGACCTACAAACATGGCTTAGTTACACCGGTTCTGTCAAGAGGAATGGGTCAAAATTCTTACTAACTATTGTGAGAAGCTTGTGGAAGGGCATCCGAAACGTTTGACCCAAGTCAAACACTTTAAAGGCAATAGCACAAAATATTAACAAAATGTATGTCTTGCCATTGTCTTGCATGTACTTTTGCCATTGAAAAATTGAATAAAAAACTGCCTAAAAATTCATTTTCTCATTACCCTGACATTTAGCAAATGCAAATAATTTTGTTAATTCACAGAGTTTTTTTATATCATGTCTGACAGTGAGGAAAAAAATAATGTGTGTGTTTTTATATATTGTATTTAAACTTCTGGTTCTAACTGCATATATACATTTTTGCATGCTTTTCAGGTGGTTGACACAGCATATTTTGTAAACGTGTCGGTGTGGCCATTAAAATGTCTGTCTAGTTATAACAGGTTTTGGCATAGCTTTGAATAGATTCCAAATGTACTGTCTAAGTTGTCTTAGAAGACGTTTTGCCTCTAGGAAGCTTCATCAGTTAATGCTCACATTTAGATAAAACAGCTCTACTCAGACTACTTCTAAGACAACTTGTACAGTATAGTTGTCATCAATTCAATGCCCTGATATACCTGTATCATTGGCCTGGGATGAATGAGAAAGTTGACAGACAATACAAGTTCTATGGTGTCGACAGTTTCACCTGACAATTGATTCATTAAATTGTTTTTTAATAAGGATTTTTTTTTCTGAACAAATCAAAGGCCAATCAGCATACCAGAAGACAGTGTGGGTCACTTTTAAGGTTCCGTTGTACTTTATTGTCTTACGTGTGCTTTGACGCACCTGTGTGAATGTGAATGGCAGTGTTTGTGCCTTTCGAGTATCTTGTTCACTTGTCCACAATGAGCAGCAGGTGCTGGGCTTGGCAGAACTCCCCTTCACGTCTTGCAAACGCCATACATGTGCAGCCTGAGAAGAGACGAATATATCACAGTGGGGTGTAACACTTTTAGAGGCATGACATTGACTGGGCTTGATGCAAGCAGAGAAACATTTTTCAATGTGTGAACGTTAACACAGCTTTGCCACGGAGATGCTTCTTCTGTGTCTGGCTAGGTAAGCGTGGACATTCGTCCCAGCTCGCTGTTCACGTCCTAAGAAATGTTTTAAGTTGCTGCCCAACGTGACATTATACAACGTGTATAGCTTATCTCTCTCTCCAAATAAATGAAAGAGAAGGGTGCCGGCGAAATAAAAGAAGGGCGGGGAACTCATCGATGTGGTCTTTGGTCTTAATCCAGTCAAATCTGTGTGGGGGTGAGTCAAGCTGAGTTGAGCGCGCCGCACGTCGTCACCACCATCCGCTCCCTAGCTTTTTTTAAATCTCGCGGCGTAGCCTATGCCGGAGGGTATGAGAGTGGAATTCATGCCAGGGCCATTTATTGGGCTGCACTGTTCCTCGTGCATCAGATGAACACGACACGGCAAGTTAATTAAAATAGAGTATATTCCACAGACCCAAACGTGGCTTTTTCAAAAAAATGTGGCTCAGCTATGTGAGAACAAGCGCTGCCAGGTCCCTAGAAGTAAAAAGCCAAGAGAAGACATTTTTAGGGAAAAGCCATTGCCTGAGGTTAAAGAACTGTACAAATTAACTGAAAACTTAAGTTTAATACTGATTTAAATACTTATTGGTTCTTAATTTGTTCATGTATTTGTTGATTTTTTTGTAGAGAAAACAGTTAAGAGTACAGTATGCTCCATACAAATACAAAGAAGGATGTACCAGAGGAAAGTTATACTTGTTTACACCAGTAACACCAGTTTGTGTTAAAAAATAAACGTTTGAGAAGATTGGATTAAAACAAGATTTTAAATTGTGCATGTGTGCCGAGGCGCCAGCCCAGCCTCAGCCAGACTCCGCCTAATGCGGCCCCAAGGTAAATTGAGTTTGAGACCCCTGGTCTATGAAGATTGAAGAGGACTTTTCGCTTTCTCTTGGCATTGCAAGGGTAACTTTTTGTTTTTCCCATGAATTGTATTGGTAGAAAACGCAAAAACTGTCAATTGATGTCTGCCACTGGATTATAATCAATGCTTCATGTCCCTGCTGTAAGGCCATATTTTCCCAGACAATAGGGGGCAGTGTAGAAGGTCCATGGCCTGCTCACAACAATTACGTTGTTGTTTACAACATGGTGACAAGCATGAGCTTAAATGAAAAGAAGAACTTTTATGTTATTATTATTGCTTAGGAAAAAAAGATGGTCAACTTGCCCATTAAACAAGAATGGACAAGACGACTTTTTCTACTTCCTCCTTGTCTCTTTGAGTGGCAGCAATTTCTCTCCAAGAATTTTTGACAATACGTTGGCTGCGGTAATCTTTATGAAAGATGTCTGTATTTTCAAACTCACACTGCCAGGTCCTCCCGCTTGTCCGCCATGTTTTTCCACACGCAACCATCGGCACAGAAAATTTCCTGGGTGTGCAGCATGGAAAATTTGGGTTGCAGGAATGCCGTGCGGAGCAGCGTGTTGGCAAAAGTGACATAATTTGGCCGTGAGAACCTAGCGCATGTGTCAAGAATGAACCAAGCTTTAGCACTACCACAAGCCAAGACTCTTGAGGGTCAAACGCCGGTCTACATGCTGGTGAATCTGCTCAGCACGTTTTGGTACCTCGTGGCTTTATGGCCCTCACTCGGAACTAGGGTCCACTTGCAGGCAGACCGAAACCCATTTCTCAGGCTGTCTCTGTTCGCCTGTTTGGTCCAGTCAGCCTGTTTGGTCCAGTCATGGACTATGTTCACATATTCTAGCAGACCAAGTGGACTTGAGTTTGTTTTCACCTGCCCAAACGTCTGATTGCACCCAAAAGCCTGTAGTATATGGGTATAAGGGAGATTTGTGTAAAAACGAGTCATACTCACTGTGATGTGAGCTGAGGTGATAGTTCATTGAGCACACACAGGACAATGTGACTGCTCCTGGATGTAGACACACCATTGATGATGCTGCTGCTGTTTTTTTGGTTCTGCTCCAGGCTGACAACGGCCCACTAGCTGGATGATAAGCTGCTGTTCAGTGGAAACATTAGCAGGGGGGTTAGCTTGTACCACATTATGACGATATACTTCAACACCTTGCGGGATAACAGCTTTTCAAAAGAAGTGACGTGTTATGTTACCCTCTGGATGTTGCTTCTAAACTGGATGGTATTTCTAAATATCGATTCATCAGCTGTCGACGAGCATGACATTGAACGCAACTGTCAATGAAGGTTTCTGCTAGTTAGCATAGTGCTATGCTAGTTAGCATGGTGCTAACTAGCGCTATGGTGTCTCGCTAGTTAGGAATAACTAATAACAGAATCACGGATTTAAGGCATGTGAACCGTAACCGTTTGCTAGGTCGGTGTTCCAATGAACCAAGATGTGAAAGAAGATATTTTAGAACGTAACGCTTGTGGCTGCACGCCGGTCTTTGCGTGAACATTATTGTACATCTAAAAGTGCAAATCGTAAAATGCACCCAAGGCAGGTTTTAACCCAAAAATGTTCGAGACCTGGTCACAAAAGGCATCCACCGTAATAACAAAAACGGTACGACATACGATAAACAAATACAAGGTTACATACGCACGCACCTCAAAATACACAGTTGCTTCTATTAAAAGAGTTTAATCCGCTTGGGGAGACATGTTGAAACGAAATGTCGAAATAAAAGGAAATGACACGCAACAACAATTTACGTAGGAAAAGGGGTCTTCAAAATAAAACTATCACCCCGTTTAAACCCATTTAATTTATTCTGTCGCTGTTAATTTACTCTTACTTTGAAGGTCAACACCACCACTACTTCCGGCTCTTACCTTGCCTCTGTCGTGCTCATTCATGCGTTGCGTTGCCACTCTTCACGCGCCACAATGTACTCATTGGACAGCAGCTTTGCTTACCGCCACGTATACTTTTGTTTTGGTTAACAACCATCGTTCCCGCTATCCATCTTTAGAGTTGATCTATTTGTCCTATAGCATTCAGCGATTGTTAGGTTAATATTTAGTCATTATTTTGAAAAATAGAATACAGCATGTCCCCAAAGTCTGGACATATGGGCGAAGATGCGTACATTAGTATGTTATTCTTTTTAATGTATTAAGTTTGATATTGTTAAATATATTACATTGTACGGCATATTGTACTGTACATTCCATTCCATTTTCCTCCGCTTATCCGGGTCGCGGGGGCAGCAGTTTCAGTAGGACACCAAGGCGTTCCCAAGCCAACTGTGAGACATAGTCCCTCCAGCGTGTCCCGGGTCTTCCCCGGGGCCTTCTCCTGACTGGGCATGCCCGAAACACCTCACCAGGGGAGGCGCCCGGGAGGCATCCGGACTAGATGCCCGAGCCACCTTAACTGGCTCCTCTCGATGTGAAGGAGCAGCGGCTCTACTCTGAGCTCCTCCCGGATGGCCGAGCTCTTCACCCTATCTCTTAGGGTGAGTCCAGCCACCCTTCGGAGGAAACTCATTTCCGCCGCTTGTATCCGCGATCTCGTTCTTTCGGTCATGACCCATAACTCATGACCATAGATGAGGCAGGGAACGTAGATCGGTCGGTAAACCGAGAGCTTTGCCTTCCGGCTCAGCTCTACCTTCACCACGACGGTCCCTTACAGTGACCGCATTACTGCAGATGCTGCACCTATCGCTCTGTCGATCTCACGCTCCAACCTTCCCTCACTCGTGAACAAGTACCCGAGATACTTGAACTCCTCCACCTGAGGCAAGACCTCACTCCCAACCCGGAGGGTACAGTCCACCCGTTTGCGACTGAGAACCATGGCCTCGGATTTGGAGGTGCTGAGTCTCATCCCAGAAGCTTCACACTCAGCTGCAAACCGCTCCAGTAAACGCTGAAGGTCACAGCCTGATGAGGCCATAAGGACCACATCACCTGCAAATAGCATAGAAGTCCATAAAGATTATGAACAGAATCGATGACAAAGGGCAGCCTTGACGGAGGCCAACGTTCACCGGAAACAAGCTCGACTTACTGCTGGCAATGCGAACCAGGCTCCTGCTTTGTTTGTACAATGACCGAATGGCACGTAGTAGCGGGCCACCAATCCCGGACTCCCGGAGCAGAACTACCCTTCTCTCCAGCACCCTGGAGTAGACTTTCCCAGCAAGGCTGAGGAGTGTGATCCCCCTATAGTTGGAACACACCCTCCGGTCACCCTTTTTAAAAATGGGGACCACCACCCCAGTCTGTCAGTCCAGAGGTACTGTTCCCGACTTCCACGCAATGTTGTAGAGGCGTGTCAACCAACACAGTCCCCCAACATCCAGAGCCTTGAGGAATTCAGGGCGAAACTTGTCTACCCCCGGAGCCTTGCCACTGGGGAGTGATTTAACTACCCCAATTACCTCAGCCACGGTGATAGAACTGTCCACGTACGTATCCTCAGACTCTGCTTTCTCTACGGAAGGTATGTCAGTGGGATTGAGAAGGGCCTCAAAGTATTCCTTCCACCGACCAACTATATCCACAGTCGAGGTCAGCAAGCCCCCGTCCGCACTGTAAATAGTGTGAACTGGGGGCTGCTTCCCATTTCTGAGGTGTCAGACGATTTGCCAGAACCTCTTTGAGGCCGACCAAAAGTCGTGCTCCATAGCCTCACCGATCTCCTCCCACACCTGAGTTTTTGCCTTGACCACCGCCGAAGCCGCGTGCGGCTTGGCCTGCCGGTACCTGTCAGCTTGACAGCAGGCCTAACCCCAGGTGTCCATCATCGGGTTCGGGGCTTGCCACCACGACTGGCACCGACCGCCTTGCGGCCGCAGGTACGACTGGCTGCCTCAGCAAAAGAGGCACGGAATACGGCCCATTCGGACTCAATATCCCGGTCCTCCCTCGAGATGCAGGCGAAGCTCTGCCAGAGATGAAAGTTGAAGACTCGACGAACGGGAGACTCTGCCAGACGTTCCCAGCACACCCTCACCAGGCTCTCGCCTGCGAGCCCCTCCCACAGGCCTGGCTCCAGGGTGAGGCCCCGGTATCCCACGTCCGGGCGAGGTGCGGTCACTCCTCTTATTTTTCTTCATAGGGGTCTTCTGAATCACTCTTAGTCTGGCCCTAGAACCTGTTTGGCTTGGGAGACCCTACCAGGGGCATAATGCTCCCGACAACATAGCTCCTAGGATCACCCGGGCACTCAAACCCCTCCACCACGATAAGGTGGTGATTCACGGAGGGGCTGTACTGTACATAGGTGTATATACAGTACATATATATTTTAATTTAATGCAATTATATATGCAGCATATAAATTGAATTTAATAAATTAAATTACGTAGTTGAATTTTAATTTTAAATTAATAGTTTAATTTAATTTTAAAACTAAATATTAACCTATCAAACTTTATGTATATAGCTTTTTTAATTAGGTGATTTTATTTTTAAAATAATAAATAAAGAATTGTTTATTTTATTATTTTGTTCATTCCTTCTATTGACCTTTTTTTGCATGTCGAGACGACATTTAGGAAGGACGAAGTTAAGACAGGCTCTTGGTCGTTGTGACCCTCTGCCAAACAGTAATGGGGGACTCTCTATACACCTATTTGTATGAGATAAAGAGGACCCTATCACAAGAATGACGTTAGGCCAGGTTTGTCTAAAATGCAGTTCAGGGTTTGTAAATATAAAAGACATTCTATTTGGCTATAAAAAACTATTATATTAACATTGTATTAACAAAACATACACACAGTATGATAAAACGGCCTGAAACATGGAATTCCAATGACTTTGCTTACTGTGTGGGACCAAAAAGGGTGTGGCTCTCTGTACTTCACTCCCACAAAAGCACACACTCACACACACACACATGTTAATAGGGGATGGATAATCGTTCCCCTATGAAATCATACGTCTAATTATTTTCCTAAGTATACATTTTAGGTGTTGTACTACATAGTTGTATTGTGCATACTGACAAGACAGTGTGTTGGTGAGTGTGCACGTGTGGGTGGGTTTGTGTGTGTGATGACGTAGGAGCTGCTAAATCTGGTTTGGCAGGATCTGAGGAAAGACTGAGCAAGAAGAGACAAATCTTGAATACGGAAAAGAGCTAAAGAGTTGTACTAGATGTTACGTGCTAAATATGTGAACTGATCATTTCCTGTTGGTTTTGGTAAGTTTCAGAGTTTAAGAAAGATTTCAGCACCAGGTAAGCATCATTCATATATATTTTCATAACACATGTGTGTAGCCAGCATGGTTTGAACATTAAACAGGCAATCCTTTTGTAAACACTTCTCGTTGAAGTTATTCCAGTGAAACTAAAGGGACGTTTTGATTGCGGATTACTTTGGCTTGGTGAAAAAAAAGATTGTTCTTCATGATGACATTGCAACTGCTATCTATCTTGACTGTTTTCACGATGCGTTGTGATTGGAATGAAACATGTTAATAAATGTTAAAGTACATGATACTGGATGGCACCTCTTTGATCAATAAATCGCCAGAGGCCATATTAATTGGCCATAGAGTTGCCATAGATTCCCAATGCTCAAATAGTCCTCAATGCTGTGCCTCATCTGTTTTCCCTCATCTAAATATGGGATTTTCTAAACACAACAGTGAGTGATGGAGAATAATGCCAGCCTAGCAGTATTGTCGATTCTATACAGATGTCATCCTTATGTGGCCATTTGTAGTCCAGACTTCTACTTTACTTCTCGAACCCTGCTTTAAGAAACAGTTTCTCTACATCTACAACACGTGTCAAACTCATGCCATGAAGAGCCTATATAACGCAGGATTGCTGTCCAACTGGTTCCTCAAGCAGGTGATTTTAAATGATGAGCTCCTTCCCTCAAATTGAAGGTGGTGTCGATCATTAAAATCATCTGCTTTAGTAACCAGCTGGAAAGAAAACCTGCAGTGTCTCGGCCTTCCAAGTTCGACACCCTTGATCTACAAGGTCTGCATAAGGGGCGTCCAAACTTCTTCCACAGAGGGCTACAGAATGCACACATGTTTAAAGCAGTCACAAGGGGTCAGTGTGCCATCAGTGTCCACAGCACACAGACAGCATAGTAGAGCTCCACTCATTCAGGAATCATGCAACCGCAAGGCATTACTACGCTGGCTAGACTTGGAGAGGCTCTTGTAGAGATAAAAAATTACAATTATTTTATTTTGATGACCAATTTTAAATGAACAACCCAAGGACCAAATTTATTTGCAGTTCAAAACTTTTTCCTCCATTCCCATCATAACAGTAAGGACAAAAAGTATCAGCCCCTCAAAGTCGAGGCACTTCATGCAATCTTCAGTAAGGACACAACTGTTGTTGTTTTGTTTTAATTTGTGTTTCATTGTGAGGTGTTTTGTTGATGTTGTGTCGTTTAACGGAAATAGTGCATGCAGAGATTTTACCTTATGTATTGAGACGATTCTTTGTTTTTGTATTTTTATCATATATTATTACATGATATTTTTGGAGCTGTTCATGGTGGATCTAAACACATCCATTTAAATAGTAAACATTAGATATCATGTATTTTTACAATAGTAATTGATTTTACACAATACACATAATTTAGCTAAATTAAGACGAAAAAAATGTGATGAATCTTGGAAGCCAAAAAAGCCGGTTCTCTAAGAAGAGTCGGAATTTCCTTCCCTAATAAGTGCAAATCAATCATTTATCAAAGTAATAACAGTAAGTAAATACATTTGAGCATTTTATATGTAAATGTTACAATTGAGATTTCAGTAAACGGTGCCCTCCTGTCATAAACTATACAAAAGTGTGATTTTTTTTTTTTGCTTTTTCTTCATAAACTGAAACAGAACAAGAGATACTTTATTTTACTATGCAAATTGGTCTGACAATTATAACTTTAATTTGTGCTTGTTATGTCACAGTTTTGGTACCCCTTTCAGAAGAATGATGCAAGCGTGCAGCTCTCGCTAGGGGGCACCTTGGTAACCAATTGGCGACTGTCACAAAGATGATGTCATATTCATTTCTAAAGACAATGACACACAATTACAATCAAACAACATGTCTGAGAAATTACCTTTGTCACGACGATGTTGGAACAATATAACCAAAGGTGGCATAAATCCCGGAACACTGTGTTTGGAAAAACAGCATTTTTTTGTATCACACAAATAAACAGCCCGGTTGCACTTGTTTAGTGAGTTTTTGCAGTAGAAGAATGACACGTGAACAGTTGGAAGTGTTAGCTTCAAACAAAGTTTGTCACATTATTGTTTCATTTATCGTTGTTTCATGTTGTCCGACCGCTTGCTTGTTTTTTTGCCCCATTTGAGGCCTTGTGGTCAAGCAACTTAATGGTACACAATTGTATATGTATTATATTAAACTGATAACTCACTTTTCTTTTACAAACCACTTGTACCTCACGCACATCACTCGGGAGTGAAGTGTGACATGTGCGCACATACATGCACGCACTGCGGCTCATGCCTGTCAACAGTGAGATTTCAAAATGAAGGATTTTTTTCCCCACATTGACAATGGGCAATGATTTGGCTTTGTCTGGCTGTGTTTATTTTGACTTTGTTATTCTATGTTACTCTGAGTGCTGTGTGTATACCGGTGTTTCTCAAATAGTGGGGTTTCTCAATGGTATTTCAAATTGGGGAAGAGAAAACATCAACAAAACAGATGGACAATTTAGACTCGCCCCTCCGTGAATCACCACCTTATCGTAGTGGAGGGGTTTGAGTGCCCGAGTGATCCTAGGAGCTATGTTGTCGGGGGCTTTATGCCCCTGGTAGGGTCTCCCAAGGCAAACGGGTTCTAGGTGACAGGCCAGACTAAGAGTGATTCAGAAGACCCTAATGAAGAAGATCAAGAGGAGTGACCGCACCTCGCCCGGACGTGGGATACTGGGGCCTCACCCTGGAGCCAGGCCTGTGGGAGGGGCTCGCAGGCGACATCCGTGGGGCCTGGCCGGGCCTTGCCCGAAGAAGCCACACAGGATCTCCCCCCCCCCCGCAGACCCACCACTTGCAGGGGCAAGCATAAGGGTCCGGTGCTGTACGATTTGGGCAGTGGTAGAGGGCGGGTGTCCGGGCGACCTGGTCCTCGGTGGCCAAATCTGGTTCTTGGGACATGGAATGTCACTTCTCTGGTGGGGAAGGAGCCCGAGCTTGTGGAAGAGGGGGAGACATTCAGACTAGATATAGTCGGACTCACCTCAACCCACAGTTTGAGCTCTGGAACCAAATTCCTTGAGAGGGGCTGGACCTTGTTCTTCTCTGGAGAGGCGGCGAGCTGGTGTGGGCCTATTATTAGCCCCCCGGCATTGTGCCTCTGTGCTGGAGTCATCCCCAGTGAACGAGAGGGTTATTTCCCTACGCCTTAGGGCTCGGGAAAGGGTCCTGACTGTGGTTTGTGTGTACGCGCCAAACGGCAGTTCAGAGTACCCAGCCTTCTTGGAGTCTATCAGAGGGGTTCTGGAGAGCACCCCAGCTGGTGACTCTATAGTTCTACTGGGAGACTTCAACGCCCATGTGGGCAATGACAGTGTGACTTGGAGGGGCGTGGTTGGGAGGAACGGCCTACCTGACCTGAACCCGTGTGGTGTGTTGTGGCTGGACTTCGGTGCGAATCACAGTTTGTCCATAACAAACACCATGTTCGAACATAAGGATGTCCATAAGTGCACTTGGCACCAAGAACCCTAGGTCGCAGGTCTATGATCGACTTTGTGGTCGTATCATCACACCTGCGTCCGCATGTTCTGGACACGCGGGTGAAGAGAGGGGCTGAGCTGTCAACTGACCACCACCTGGTGATGAGTTGGATCAGATGGCGGGGACCCAAACGCGTAGTGAAGGTGTGCTGGGAACGTCTGGCAGAGTCTCCCGTTCATCGAGTCTTCAACTCTCATCTCCGGCAGAGCTTCGCCTGCATCTCGAAGGAGGACCGAGATATTGAGTCCGAATGGGTCTTATTCCGTGCCTCCATTGCTGAGGCAGCCAGTCGTAGTTGCGGCCGCAAGGTGGTCGGTGCCAGTCGTGGTGGCAAGCCCCGAACCCGATGGTGGACACCGGGGGTTAGGGCTGCTGTCAAGCTGAAGAAGGAGTCCTATCAAGCATGGATGGCTTGCGGGACTCCCGAAGCAGCCGACAGGTTCCGGCACGCCAAGCGGCACAAGGCTTCGACGGTGGTCGAGGCAAAAACTTGGGTGTGGGAGGAGATCGGTGAGGCTATGGAGCATGACTTTCGATCGGCCTCAAAGAGGTTCTGTCAAACCGTCTGACACCTCAGAAAGGGGAAGCAGCCCCCAGTTCACACTGTTTACAGTGCGGACGGGGGCTTGCTGACCTCGACTATGGATATAGTTGGTCGGTGGAAGGAATACTTCGAGGCCCTTCTCAATCCCACTGACATGCCTTCCGTAGAGGAAGCAGAGTCTGAGGATACGTACGTGGACAGTTCTATCACTGTGGCTGAGGTAATTGGGGTAGATAAATCACTCCCCAGTGGCAAGGCTCCGGGGGTAGATGAGTTCCGTCCTGAATACCTCAAGGCTCTGGATGTTGGGGGACTGTGTTGGTTGACACGCCTCTACAACATTGCATGGAAGTCGGGAACAGTACCTCTGGATTGGCAGACCGAGTTGGCGGTCCCCATTTTTAAAAAGGGTGACCGATGGGTGTTTTCAAACTATAGGGGGATCACACTCCTCAGCCTCCCTGGGAAAGTCTACTCCAGGGTGCTGGAGAGAAGGGTACGACCATTAGTCGAACCTCGCTAACAGGAGCTGCAATGTGGTTTTCGTCTCGATCGCAGAACATTGGACCAGCTCTACACCCTTACCAGGGTACTGGAGGGTATGTGGGAGTTTGCCCAACCGGTCTACATGTGCTTTGTAGACTTGGAAAAGGCATTCGACCGTGTCCCTCGTGGTGTCCTGTGGGGGGTGCTCGGGAGTCCGGGATTGGTGGCCCGCTACTACGTGCCATTCGGTCCTTTTACAATCGAAGCAGGAGCCTGGTTCGCATTGCCAGCAGTAAGTCGAGCTTGTTTCCGGTGATCGTTGGCCTCCGCCAAGGCTGCCCTTTGTCATCGATTCTGTTCATAATCTTCATGGACAGAATTTCTAGGCGCAGTCAAGGTGTTGAGGGAGTCCAGCTTGGCGACCTTAGGATCTCGTCTCTGCTATTTGCAGACGATGTGGTCCTTATGGCCTCATCAGGCTGTGACCTTCAGCGTTTACTGGAGCGGTTTGCAGCTGAGTGTGAAGCTTCTGGAATGAGACTCAGCACCTCCAAATCCGAGGCCATGGTTTTCAGTCGGAAACGGGTGGACTGTACCCTACGGGTTGGGAGTGAGGTCTTGCCTCAGGTGGAGGAGTTCAAGTATCTCGGGGTCTTGTTCACGAGTGATGGAAGGTTGGAGCGTGAGATCGACAGACGGATCGGTGCAGCGTCCGCAGTAATTCAGTCGCTGTACCGGACCGTCGTGGTAAAGAGAGAGAGCTGAGCCGGAAGGCAAAGCTCTCCGTTTACAGATCGATCTACGTTCCCACCTTCACCTATGACAATGAGTTATGGATCCGGGAGAAGGCCCCCGGGAAGACCTAGGACACGCTGGAGGGACTATGTCTCACAGCTGGCCTGGGAATGCCCTGGTGTCCTCCCGGTGGAGCTGGAAGAGGTTGCCGGGGACCGGGAAGTCTGGACTCCCCTACTGAAACTGCTGCCCCCGCGACCCGGACCCGGATAAGCGGAAGAAAATGGAATGGAATTTAGAGTCGCCAATTAACCTAACTTTCATGTTTTTGGAATGTGGGAGGAAACCGGAGTACCCGAAGAAAATCCACACATGCACGGGAAGAACATGCAAACTCCACACAGAGATGCCCAACGGAGATTCAAACCCTGAACCTGCTGACTATGAGGCCAATGTGCTACACACTCAACCACGGTGCGGCCACAGATCATATCAGATCTAATTTAGTCTAATTTAATATAATGTAATGCCATCTAGATGAACTTCAATTAAAAGTTAAATGTAACTGATTACGTTACCGTAAGAGAGTTTGAAAGCTATTAGCTATCATTTTTCTACCACTAAAACTCACTGAACCGGCAACCTTTACTTTCATCCAGTATCATCGATTTCAACATTTTCCTTTGTCGCCTTTAGCTCATTTTCTTCAAATTTGAACGAGATGTTAAAATCGGAATGGTAAATTTAAATTACACAAATGTGTCGCCCAGTGTAAAGCAGGGGCAACCTGGTAGTGCTACTGGTTGTAATGTCCTAACTTACCAGTGATGCCATACCTTTTCCGACTTTACTATGTTTCTTGCTTTCTTTTGCAGGGGGTGCGTTTTTCATTGCAGAGGCAAGTGCAGGGATGAACTGGTCGGGACTTGAGAATCTACTGAGCGGAGTCAATAAGTACTCCACCGCATTTGGGAGGATTTGGCTATCCATAGTGTTTGTCTTCCGTGTGCTGGTGTTTGTAGTTGCAGCACAGAGAGTTTGGGGCGATGAGAACAGAGACTTTGTGTGCAACACACGGCAGGTAAGAAGAAAGGGGATGTAATGTGCAAAGTGGGATATCGTTGCTCTTTATCAGACCAACAGGCGTGTCGGTGTAAACTGACTTATTCAACATGCAAACCTTGGGATGGGAATGTCAATTTCAATTTGTTTGCTCAGCCACGGGGAAACTGACTGCTGCGGTTTTAGAATAACTCTGCATCAAGTTAAATGGAAGACTGGAGGAAGCTGAAGTACTTGTTGTCAACAATGTCTAAGATTTCAAGACATGTTAAAGACTTTGAACACAAAGAAAAATGGAAGACACAACTGTGCAGCTGGAAGGAACATCTTCACCTATGTACATTTGGCAATTGCTGAACAATGAATAATGTTGACAAACGCACAACATACAGTAGGTCAAATTGATGTTAGACTTAGAACTTTTGATAATAATGTCGGAAGGACTGCTTTGTAAATATTGGACCATGAATACCATGGACTGGAATCCCAGTTCAATGTATTTAGTAAGTCTAAATGCATAAGTAAGGTCATGTGACAGTGTGACAGTTATATTGCAGTCCTGATGGACATAATAAATAATAACAGTAATGAGCTGAATATACACAATTAACAGAACATTGTTGTAGTACAGACAATGATCTCATAAGGGGATTGGGATTAGACATATCATTGACAGTCAACTGACAGAAAATGTACTTACGATTACGGAGCAAACATCTCTATGGCACTAATCGAAACAGCTGAAGAAATGACCGATTGCTTACCTTGTGCAGCTGGAGTATTCTTGGATCTAATAAAAGCAATTGAAATAATCAATCAAAATATCCTAATAAGGAAATGCTGCATCATTAAGGCTGTGGGTAAAATGCTAATTAACAAACAGGAAGCTTTCTGTGAGGCTTAGAGGCCACACTTCTGAACATGGCTGATGTAGTTATTGCAACTGATTTTTTTTTTTGCATTTCATCCTTGGTTTCTAGCCGGGCTGTGCCAACGCCTGCTATGACCACATCTTTCCCATCTCCCACATCCGTCTGTGGGCACTGCAGCTAATCTTTGTCACCTGCCCGTCGCTAATAGTGATTGCTCACGTTAAATTCCGAGAAGGGAAGGACAAGAAATATGTGGAGCTGCACCCTGGCTCTCATTTGTATGCCAACCCGGGCAAGAAGAGGGGAGGGCTCTGGTGGACCTATCTAATTAGTTTGTTGTTCAAGGCTGGCTTCGACATCTCATTCCTCTACATCCTGTATCAGATTTACCATGGATATGACCTGCCAAAGTAAATACTCAAGTATATGTTTCAAGTAGACTAGGTCAGTTGTTTTGGGTTTAATCTGATCTCCATTTGTTCTCAGGTTATCCAAGTGTTCACTGGACCCTTGCCCCAACACTGTGGACTGCTACATCAGCCGGCCGACTGAGAAGAAGATCTTCATGTTGTTCATGGTCGTGTCCAGCGCGCTGTGCATCTTCATGTGTATTTGCGAGATGATTTATCTCATTGGCAAGCGCATCGCCAAACTATTACCTGTCCAACATGAGAATGAAAGGATGGTGTTTGCTGACCAGCACGAGCTCACCAACATGCCCCCACCCCATTCGCTGTACAGGAAGACCGATCCGTCACTGGGAGGGAGCCAAGTAAGTTTAAACAAGAGAGAGATGGCCAAAGGATTCGGTGCTACTACAACACTGTAGACATCCAGAAAGGATTTTACTAGACTGCCTTAAAACACATAGAGGGAGTCTTCTTTACTACACTTGCTTTGTTTGGATGTCAATTTTCTAAAGAGAAACCATCCAGCAGCTGACTTTTATTGCACAAACCACAAGCAGACTTTTGGAAGTACCGGCACGCCAACATCCAGCATTATTCCTTTGAAAAATCACACTTGGCACTTTGGCTGCAACGATGAAGGACTTTTATGGTGCCATCATGTCAAAATCAATACAAACAAATCCCTATTTGCAGACGCTCAGGGACTGCCCCTTGCCCTCAAAAGCTAAAAAAAGAAATTCATTATTTTCCGGTTTACGGAAGTATTTAAAAGATTAGTATTTTTGATTCCACCTTTATACACCACCACACTGGATTTAAAATTATAACCCCTCAATGGTATTATTTAAAATGAAAAAAAAGAGGTTTTATTGAAGTATGACATTTACTATTGAGGAATGGATGTACTCCAGACAGAAAAAGGCTGTCAAATAGATCCATACTATTTGCCGCGGTTATTTTCCACGGCCCCCAAGGAATAGCCCAAAAACCTGAATAATAAAAACCCTAAAATGCCAATTTTTTATATTCCTTTTATTATTTAACACATTTGAAATTCAATTTTACACATTAAGAAACAATTACAGGCATGCAGCCATATTATACTTGCCATATCTTCCTGCTGGAAAATATTGACAGCTCTCTTGTTCCCCTGCAGATAGCGCCATCAAAACACTTTCTATTGAAATTACCATTAAAATAAGTAATGATTTACTAATGAGATAGAGAAAATAAATCAGCTAAAATGCAAGGGATCTACAGTACTTCAAAAATTGCCCATTTTTTTCTGAAGCCGAAAGTCGACACTTTGAGAGTCTTATTTTATATGCATTGTGGTGGTTGATGAAAAATCCTAAAAACATAAACTTCTCTACCTAACTGTGTTTAAAGTACATCAAATATATCACAGACCCCCCCAAAAATAGTTTGCATTTACTTTTTAATCTGATCTTCTGCTTAAAGTATCTATCTATCAATCTAACTCTAATTGCTACTGATTAAAAAGTAAGAGTACACTGTACACTGTTGTGTAGCTAAGTACACCGGAGGGCGCTACACTTCCATGAAAGACACGGCTTGTGTTTAGAAATAGTAATTAATAATAATAATAAGAAGAAGAAATGTTAAATGTTTTTTAAAATGCATGCTGTGTTGGTGCTACTGAGGTGACTATGAAGTCAAGCGTGTGCTTTAGTGTGAAAATAGCTTTGTGTGTGTGTGCGTGTGCGTGTGTGCGTGTGCGTGTGTGTGTGTGTGTGTGTGAAATAACCCAGGAAGGCAGAATGTCCTTTATTTCAAGGTGAACCCTTGAAGTGCAGCCTCAGCAGGCCGGGAAGGCGTCATGTGGATGTGTCATATCAGCTGGCAATGGTTTACACCACTAAGTGGAGAACACAAAAGATGGCGCACAGGGGCTCATTCAGGGATAGAATAAAATAGAAAGTTGAAACATACTTTACATCAGAGGTGGTCAAACTTGTTTTAATGGGGTGTAACTTGACAGCAGTCATGTTGGTGTTGTCATTAACCATAAGTTGTTTAAGTTTAAGATAAGTTGAACAATACTACAACACATTACAAAATATTAACACAATGGACCCGGACTTGATGAACTGGTTTGTCATGTATGGGACAGACTTAATTAAGTCCCACTGTATTGAATTGAGTTCATTTTCAGAATATGCCAAGGGCCAATTAAATTAGCGCTGCGGGCCCAAAATGCCCCCCTACCACACTTTGGAAACTTGCTTTGCAACGTGTACATTTATACTGCGTGTGAAGAAACTAAGGATGATGCTGCAGTTTCAACATATCAGATAATACTGTATACAAGTATGACTTGACTTGTGAGTGTCTGATTGGATGCTTATTTTCGTGCAGTTATCTTCCATTGAAACATAGTAACTACACCAAACATATTCCATGCCTACTCCAGGATCTTCCTTTCCAGCTGCTTGCTGAAAAAGTCAGATATTTCTATCTGATGAGTGTTTGGACAAAGAAAAACTGTAAATAGCTACCTGTTCTTTGGCAACTCACTTGTTAATAATAGCGTTCATCATTCTTTGTCACATGGTAACATTCTTGTTTGCGGCTGTGTAATTCACATACTGTGCACAATGCATAAATACCTCGGCCAAGAGCAGCGCAACGCACAAGCACGGCACTGTGTTTGTTTATCTGTTTGTCTCTTTGAATTCAAAATAACTTGAAAAGTTCGGAGTGGATTTGGATAAAAGTTGTTGGAAATAGGATGTAGAAGAATTGATTACATTTGCGGGGGTGATACGGATCCCCGTCTGGATACAAACTTTTTTTTTAAAGCATTCTTTAATATTGTGAGATACGACCATTTTCAGCATTTGTGTATATAACTCCACAGAAAATGGTCAGAGCCCTTGGGAAAAAATACAGGAAAGTTAAGGTTCTACAAAATATCAAAGAGTGATCCAAAAAAATGATTAGGATTAATATTATGATGTGACTCACAATATGGGGCCAACTACGGTGTTTGGTGGAGGAGTGCTTTTGTAGTTCCTGAATGTTCACTGTTTAACACAACGATGTTAATGCAGCAGTCAGCTGTTGTCCCGCCATGTGTAATATATCTTGTGCTTATTCATAAACAGAGACCTAACCTGGAAAGATCGTGTGTCTTTTCGTCGTTACAAGAAAAGCCAAGATTGAGAAATAGTGAAGTCATGTGATTTAGGTGGTATTTAATGCAATACTCTACATCAAAAGGGGAAACACGTTTTCTTTTCAAATGTTTTATTTGTATTTTATTTCAAATAAACACATGCCCAAACATGCTGTTATCTATGAATACAGAACACACATAACATATGCCCTAATGACACATTACAGAATGCATTGCATTATGGGGGTGTGTTGGGCAGTGGGGTGCATGCAATGATGTGCTGTCATGTACATTCATCAAACTGCTTGTGGTTTGAGTGGTCCAGTATGCAGATGTAGCACATGTCTAAACTGTGGTTATCAGCTGGAATGATCCGTCAGTACTTCCATCTATATTTGGGGAAATAACACTATGTACAGCTATCATGGCTTTAAATAAAATAAGTAAATTAATCATGAATAGTCATACGGTAACAAGTAAAAAGTTATTTTCTAACCAATTTGGATTTTAAAATAAAGTATAATTTTAGAAACAGAAAACTGGACAAGCCAACTTCTGGTTGGTGCAGTACTAAAGAAAGGTATGGTTTTACTAACTACCGCTAGGGGGCGCCCATCTAAGGATTGGACCTCCTCGGGTGACAGGAGCTTAATCTTTTCCACCAAACCAGAATGCAAAAAGCTATTATCCACCTCGAATCAATTAAAGCAGACACTTAAACACATTTATGACCAGAATTTACTTCTTTTAAGGAGGTTCTAAGTAGAGGTTTAAAATGCAAAAAAAAAAGAAATGTAAGTAAGTTATTTATTGCAAACAACTATTCAACTAACATAGGCTGCTCATCATAACTCAAAGAAACCTGCACCTGCCTAAAATACAAATAACATTTTCAAAAAAGGACCCAATGAGTGGTTGTGTCATTCTTTTTAATGACTTTTATCAGTGTTTTGGGCATGACTGATGCCAGTGTTTGTTGGAGGCTGGTGGGAATGTTGCCTCGGCTTCATGCTGTAAATTGCTTACTCAAAATGTTCTTCTTTTTGCATCTTGAATTTCTACTTCAAACCTTTTGGAAACCACAGTTGGTCAGCTGCTGACAACACTGTGAAATGGGTAGCAGGGTTGATCTACATCTTTTTTTGCATCCCCTGTCTGCACAACTTCGGGTCTCTGGTTGGCAAACCCGTTGATTGACTCCATGTACAGACTGCCTGCACCACTGTGCAACTATGGGGAGATAATTTAGCTGCCAATGACCCACATTCTTAGTTTTACAGCAGTGATGTCACCAGACATACACTCTCTTCCATGTCTGAGTTGTTCATCTTTTTTAGGTGCTGGTGCTGGGGAAGGTTCAGATGGCGGTTGGTTAGTACACTGACCACTCTGCCTGTGTTCCACTGTCGACTTGGGTTTGACTCCTGTATGCAGACATGAACTCAATATTGCTATGTGGTCTGCACTCACGCCACCTCCTCTTGTCACCATCGGTTGGTTTACAGACAGACAAACTCCAAAACATACAGAGATCACCTGCATGTTAGTTTATCCGCCAGGGTGGCAGTTGCTAAAAACTACTTGGAGCTATAGGTGAGATATGAGGTTAGCAGTAAGGACTAGTGCCTCCACAGGATTTGGCTGACTTCCGAAACAAAAGTACTGCTGTACCTCTACTCCCACACTACACTACTAATTATCTGATGTCACCCATGCAGGTTAATTCTATTAGTATATTACTTCAAATGAGTTATATATGATAGAAGGAAGCCTCTGAAATATTTTAGGGTTTGAAATTCAGTATCTGCACAGTCAAAAACATATAATTTGAAAAGAAAGAAAATTACAATCAGACAATCCAGTCAATTTTTTACATTGCAAATAGTATTTTCAAGTGGCGGCAATCTTGAAAAATCTCAACCATCTTCAAATTTTCGGTGGCTAACAGGCTTTTTCCCAAAGAGTTGTCCAAAACAATGCTCTACAATGAGTGACTTCAAGAAACAGTTGATGTTTACAAAATACAAGGAAGAAGACTCGTGAAATATTGTGTACATCCAAGGCCATACTACTTCCTTGGAGAGTACATTTTCTGTCTGTTGACTGCCAATGCTATGTTTGTTACTATCACCTTATACTTATACTAGGAACTTTTCATCCTAGTGACAACATTGGCTGTACTACAACAATGTTTTGTTACAATTGTTACACACCACTCATCACTATTATTATTTATTATGATTATCATTCATCAGGACTGCAATATAAGTTGTTTGCGATGATAAGGACATTGACTACTATTCAACAAACTGTCACATGATCTTACTTATGCATTGAAACTTAGTAAGTGCAGGAAGTGTACAAATGTATTGAAATAGGGGAGAACCTACGGGGGTAGGATTACATAAGCTTTGCTTTTTCCTACTCCTTTTGGACATATGGAACTATCAATAAGTATTAAGTGACGTATTTCGATGTCATTTACATGCATGTTTAAATCAAATGAAACCATTACCGTTACCATGAAGCATATTCATGCCAATTTTGGTGCTTGCATCACCATTTGGAAGATTCCTTCGAAATAGTCTTCTTATCTGCTACATTATTCTGAGATCATTCCTATTTGAGAAGAGCCAGGGTTAAAGATTTGTTTCACACCGTGCACTAGCCATTGTTTTGTATCTTTCTTTTTGTTTATCTGGAAATACACACGCAAATACACTGTGGAAAAATCTACATTTTTATCCTAAACAAAGGTCCGGATTTTGGGGGAATTTTTTGGCAACAGGATACACATTTGTAGATGCAGTCCCATTCACTGTTATGTAACCTGCCTTCAAAGTAGCAGTCAGTGCCAGGCTTCTGCAGGGAGGGGGTGAACACACCATTTACACACAAATCAGTGGAGTTGCTGCGATGGCCAACGTTATCAGCCCACATTGCTTCTTTCTGTGAGCTGCAGCCCAGGTTTAAAATAGCTCAGCTCTCTCTCAGCTTTTTACCATGCATGATATTTGTGATTGTCTTATATAATACTCTTACCCTCTTACTCTTCATCACTGTGCTCCCTGTCTTTAGTGCCGCTCTCTCAGGTTCTCTTTAGTGACAGTATACATTTTATTGTGACTCCAGATTGTCTTCCATTTCGTCACGTAGTAATTGAAATCATTTCTTGCCGTTTTTAAGAATATCAAGATTCTTGCAAGTAAAAATTACTCGATTTGTCCAGAAGCTGCGGTTATAATAACCTCATCCCAGTTTTGCTTGCTTTTGGTTGTTAGGTGGGCACAGGTAAGGTGCTGGTGAACATGCCAATTCAATTATGATAATATTATTTGTTGTATAGTGATGATTAAAAACTGCCCAGGGCTCAGACTGGCAACAGTATGTATCAAAAGAAAGACAACCAACCTTGGATGTGTGTGTGTGTGTGTGTGTGTGTGTGTGTGTGTGTGTGTGTGTGTGATTTGTTCTCGTCTTTTCACACATGCAGCGGACACGCAGCCTAGCACCCACAGAGGACACTCACATAGACAATATAAAAGCTAGCAGCCACCCACACACACACACACACACACACCTACGACTACACGACAACAAGGAAAGAGGCAGCTAACCAAATGAGAGAAAAAGGCAGAAAAGTACTGGTGGGATTTTATGTTAACATAAATGGCAGCGATAATGAAAGCATGGCTGAATTGCAAATATCAGTTGCTGCATTAATGGTTACTGACAGATACCAAAATGAAGGTTAATGTTGCGTTATGACGTAGCAGTGGTGTGGCTTTGAGCCATAGACCCTTCCAGAAAAAGTGTACATACACGGTGGTCGAGTGGTTAGCACGTTGGCCACATAGTCAGAATATCTGGAAGACCTGGTTTCGAATCTGTTGAGCATCTGTGTGGAGTTTGCATCTTCTCTCCTTTGTCTATATGTGTCCTGGGATTGACTGGCGACCAGTCCACAGGCTTTGGGCCCAGCATACCCGCAAACCTAATGAGGATAAGCGGCATAGAAAAGAATAATTACAAAGTTTTTCTGGTCCAATGATTGGAAAAACATCTCTGCACATATAATTGGTGATGGGGAACGTTCGTCTTCACAGCGAATGTGGCAAACAAAATATGTGACATCTGGCCCAATAAATCATCACAATCACGGTGGTCGCAGAACTGGCACATGAATGAACTATTCATAAAGGTGCTCTCCCGCTCTCGCTCTCTCACATTGGCCTGATTCAAATGCTCTAATTAATCAGCCTTAAATAGACGAACAGACCTACATTTGTGACACCAGTCCTCATACAACTCCGTAGCAAACACAGATGGTGCCGCCGGCGATGTGGCTCATATGTGTTCGCGTGTGTCAACAAAGACATGCTTGAGGACTTCTTGAAACTCTGACTGGGTGACAGACTGGTACAGCCGTCGTTGTGAACTTAATGTTCAATGTGCGTCGGACCACATTGTCATAGCCACAATGATTCGCTGACATCAGAGAAAACATTGGCCACACGGTGGCCAAATGTTCAGCATGTTGGCCACCGTCAGGAGGTCTGGATGATCTGAAGTTGAATTTCCGTTGGGCATCTCTGTGTGCCGTTTGTGTGTTCTCCCCGAGCGTGGGTTTTCTCCTGGTACTCCGGTTCCCTCCTGCATTCCAAAAACACGCATTAGGGGTGTAAGGATTCCTTCACTACATCGATGTATCTATTTACACACAGTGTATTCTTACGATCCAAGTACATCGATCTGCGCTCACCAAATAACAATTGTTTGAAAGGTAATCAATCGATTGAATCAACACTAGGAAATAAAGCATTGGATGCATGCATGGATGCGTGGTTTTATATGGGTGTGTGTTTTGTAGCTACAGTATTTTAATGATAAAGATGTTAAAGTTGGCGTTGGGCCATTAGTCATTCCTATTGACTGGGAAGCACGAATGACGTCATGTGACGCTGAGCGTGCGTGCTCCAATGGAAGATATGGAATCACGGGAGTGCCAAAATCAAAAATATACAATTGTAGTCCTTTTGTAATTCCATTGTCTTTTCCATTTTTATGTATTGTCTTTGTTTTTTCCATGTTGCCGTTTATTTTTTATTTCTGTTTTGTCTGTCTTTTCCATTTGAGGATTATCTTTGCATTTACCCGATGTCTTACGCTAAATGGAAAAAGCCATGTCTAGTCAAGGACCCGCCGACAGCCTTTTCTGTGGGCGGGTCCTTCTGCCAGGGTGACTAGTCCCATCTAGACTGTTAGCCGCTTACTTAGCAGGGCATACTCCTACTAGTTCATTGTTCTGCTAGACTTAGGTGCAATTCCCCCTCCCTTTCCTGGCCCCTGCTAGTCTGCGCTCACACTGAGCATTTAGCTTTGCCTATTTGTGTGTCCCGTCACTTCAATTCTGCTGTTTTATTGCAATTTGTCTGGCTGGGTGAAATATTTAGACTTATTTAGATTTTTTTAAATTATTTATTTTGTGCAAGGTTGCCACTGTCATTTATTACTTGCCGGAGGCACGGTTGCATTAATTAGGTTATACGTTCTTGTCTGCTGTATCACTGTAATGTGTCTTAACATGTTCTTTTTTCACTCTTACTTTGGAGTCCTTCTGATTACCTTGGGTTTCAACGCTCCGGTTATCATAGGATTGCATGTTTTTCGGTTCTTTTTTTCTGTCACGGTTATCGTACAATATTGTAAGTAACAATGAAAGATGTGAGCTGAGAAAGCTGTAAAGACTCCCAAAAGGGAAAGCAACTGGAGTTGATAATGTCCCATCTCAATTACTTCAAGCGGGAGGAGAAGTACTCTTAGACCACCTGACCATACTATGTAACTGTAGCACCACGCCAGCAGAGGGAGCCCTCACCTGAATACTGACTGGTGCCACTCCCTCCGCCCACTTCCTGTTTGGCAGCCATTTAAGCATGGCCCAGGCCAAACACAGGTTGCGAAGTATTGCCATTCCTACTGCCTTACCGAGCGTTTGTTTGCATTTCTTCTGATTGACCACGTGTATGACTTCTCGCCTGTTTCTCGATCTTTGCCTTTTGGATTACCCCTTTGGTTGTTTGCTGTTTGGACTGATTACTTGTGTTTTGACCTTCTTGCTTGTGACCACGTTTACGATCTCTGCCCTACGTCTAAGATTGGTGTTTACTAAATTTCTGCAAATGGATTCCTACACGGCTTCCGCCTCAACCTCATTACAGAAACCATGTGTGGCAGAGAGGTGTTTGGCCGACAAAGTGGTCGCCATCCCGAAACCAGAATTCAATTCTGTAAAAACTATAGGACTATCAGTCTTATCAGTCACCCAAGCAAAGTGCTTCTTCAAGTATTCTTGAATAGACTGAAACCCCAAAGTGCATGCATCATAGCTGAAGAACAAGTGGGTTTCCGACCAGGACGCGGTATTGTGGAGCAGATTTTATTACTCTGTGTGAGATACAAACAACACCAGCAAGATTTGTATCATGTGTTTGTAGACTTCAAAAAAGCCCTTGACGGAGTGTGGCAGGATGCAGTGTGGGCATTGTTGCGGTTTTACAACATCTGCCCTCGTATCACACATTGCATTGAAAGCTTGTACTCATCAGCAAAGAGTGCCATTGTAACAAACAGACAGGAACAGGAGAGTGGTTCAGGGCATCCACTGGGGTCAGACAAATCCTGTCCCCAACGCTGTTCAACCTCTTCCTGGAACGACTAATGTCAGAGGATCTAGCAATCCGCACGGGCACAGTAAGCATTGGAGGAAGGCGTACACACAAACCTAAGATATGCTGATGATATCGACTGCTTAGCTGGACTAGAAACAGAGCTGATAGAACTGGTTAGCAATCTTGAAAGAGCTGCACAAATGTTTGGGATGGAAATCAGTGCGGAGAAAACAAAAGTAATGACCAACAATCAGATGGTATTCATCAGAACATAACTGTTAAGAGAAGGAAGCTGGACTCAGTCTCGCAGTTTAAGTACTTAGGAGTGATAGTCTCTGATGAGGGCTCCAAGCCAGAGATACTTGCCCGAGCTGCACAAAGCACAGCTGTGCTGACCCGCAAATGTAACGCTAAGATCTAAGATAAGACTTGCACGTGCCTTGGTGTTCTCTATTTTTTGTATGGGTGTGAAACTTGGACACTTAACAGCTGAACACGAGATATCTGCGTTGGAAATGAGATGTTGAAGTATCTTGAGAATCACCTATACAGCCTATGTTACAAACTTGGAAGTGTGGCGGCAAGTTTCCCTGGCTATAGGTGCACACACGATGGTGTGGCCATGTCAGAAGATCTGACAGACTTGCTAAGACCATCCTGCAATGCACTGTCCGTGCAAGCATAAGGTGAGGGCGCCAAGCAAAACGGTGGGAGGACAACATTTCAGAGTGGACTGGTCTCCGTCTGGCTGAGGCATTGAGAGCTGCACAGAACAGAGAGAGGTGGAGGGAAGTCGTGTCAGCGTCACCTTTATGCCCCCAACGACAGAATTATTCGATTACACGAAGGCAAGGCAAATGGCTGGGGTGGTGACTTACTTTAAAAGAAGGCACTTTGACTGCAAGCATGTTTTTATGACCCTCTACTGGGTCTTACTTGGGGACCGACCTGAAGAGGATGCCTGATCAAATGATAATTTTCTGGGACTCCCCAAATGCTTGTCACATCTATGGTAGACTGCATTTAGAAGTTAAAACAACATGAAAACCATAGAGCTGTCTATCAGCAACAATCTATCTATCATTAGCAAGAATAATAGGAAGAAGAATAGGAAAAAGATCAGCGATGAGCAAAAACAATTGTTTTATGGACTGATTAATATTTCGACTCCGTGTGGACAGAGCCTAAGTCCTGTGCAGTCTTGGCTGACAACATTCGGCTCATTCATGTGGACATTTTTTCCTTTCGGCTTACTTCCCTGCTTCAGGAGCACTGTTGTGTACAGTATTTGCTGGTGGTGACGGTTATGATTGCATGAAGTTGGCCCCATCTTATTTCGCTGGAGCAACAGCCAATTTTATGGGGTTCTCTCCTGGTGTGTGCTTTGGTCCACAAGTGAAGCCTCAAATAAACAGCACATGCACGTGGTACTTTACACATGCATGCGGTACTAGCCTACAGTCTTTGCTATTGGAAAAAAAATCTGATATAAATTAGACATTAGAAATGACGCAAACCCTTTGCTTATATGAGTATATGAGCTGTTTTCAAAGGTGGATCTAAGGATGGGTGTTGTTTTGGTTTAGTGTCCACATAATGAGTCATTGTATCACCATGAGTACCCATGATGAATACAATCTTTGGAAAGGTATTGTGAGTGGATATGAGTGTGTGTTTATGGTAAGTGGTCTGTTTTGTTGAACCAAAGGCTTCCACAAGAACACCCTGTGCCAGAAAATTCCTTTAAGCCTTTATCTCAGAGAATTACTGACGTTTTTAACAATATTACAATTAAAAACCGTGGGGTCTTGAGATGTGGCTTGTTTTGTGAAGAACTTACATCATGAAAAAGTCCAAATGCAATTTACTGTCAAGACTTCTTTTACTCTGCAGTTCTTTATTCTTGACTGTTTACATCAGGGGGGCTCAATCCTGCGTTGCAAAGTCTATCTATCTAAAAAATGAAAATGATTGGGCACCACTGACATAGGAGATTACAAGCATGATAAAGATAATGATTATTCATTCAAACTTGATTGACAGTCACTGTGCATGCGGAAACAACGGCAGCAAAACTAATAAGATAGCAGCAAGTTACCTCCGGTTTTTCGTAAGGCTTCGTAAGTAAGAAGACAACAATGTATGACTTTCATACAGAATGGGAAAAGGATTTTGTCTGAAATAAGCAGCATGGAAAATGGATGGATGGGTTTGAGTTCAGGGAAAATGCACCAACTTCACAATAAAACCCAGGTAATGACCGAAAATGTACATAGCTGTGCAATACGGGCTCATGCAAACTACACCGACATACATTGTACTTATAAATATATTTTGATTTATTTATAATATGCTTTGCGTGATTGTAGAGGTGGCCGATCTTTTTCTGTTGGGCATTTTGTAATTAGCTCGCAGGCTGAAAAAGTCTGAGCACCCCTGGTTTACGTACACAACATGCAAGTGGCCTTGTCGGTCATCTTCCTTCATTGAATGGTTGTGTAGCAATGACATTGTGACAACATCTGGCATCTTGCAGTGGTGCAAGGTATACCTGGTCTGTCCACTTCCTTACATTTAAACAGAGCTTATAATAGTCGGGTTTTCACCGTTTCATCATGCCAGGAACTTGACTCAGAAAGGAGGACAACTCACAAGTGCTTCTAATCAGCAAACAAGGGTCGGGACACAAAATTTTAGTCCAGAACGGCAGAGGGATCCACTGCTGCAAGTAGATCCATACATGGTCTAGATGTAAAGAGCTAGGCCAGCGCAAGTGCTCTCAGATACAGTCAAAAGGTAGCATGGTCACCTGCTAGAAATGTCACTCTCGGTGACATGATCAGTGTTTAAACTTGAAAAGTTTACCTTTTGGAAGGTGTGTGTGTGTGTGTGTGTCTCATTACATCTGGCATAATACTACCACCGGATTTGAGAAACAAAAAAACATCGCAGCAACAGTAAAATATGGAGGTGGTAGTGTGATGGTCTCGGGATGTTTTGCTGCTTCAGGAGCCGGAAGACTTGCTGTGATAAACGGGAATTCTGCTGTCTACCAAAAAAATCCTGAAGGAGATTGTCCAGTCATCTCGGGCTTGGGTTCTGCAGCAGGACAATAATCCAAAACGTCTGACTGGCTGAAGGAAAACAAAATGTAGACTTTGGAGTCCTAGTCCAAGTTCTGAGCTGAATCATATTGAGATTCTTTGGCATTTCCTTAAAAAGGCATTTCTTGCAGGAAAACCCTTCAATGTGACTGAATTACAACAATTCTGCAAAGAAACTTCAAATGCCCATCTCTACTTTATGGTAGGAAACTTTTAGTATGAACAACATTTTTTTCTGGTGTCCCATTTGTCCCCAAAGGTGTCCCATTTCTCAGTGGCTTCCTCCCCTTGGTTCTAGGTTTTAAGTGTAGGGTAAGGGTTAATACAAGGGGTAAGGCAAAGATGAAGGACTGTACAGAAACATTTTTGCATGGGGAACTGTCAAGTGCTGCTCGGCTGGCTCCTGTCTGCCTGATGTGGCTGAGTCCTGCAGAGGCGGAGCTTAACTCACACACCTGCTGAACTATTTCCCTGACAGCCTTTTTATGCCTGGCTGTGTTATGATCCTGTCGCCAGATTTTCCAGTTACAGTACTTCTTTTGTATTAAACCGTTAATTATCACTACCTGTTATGTGTTCTCTGGGTTGGGGTCCAAACTGCGGCAAATCCATGATTTGAGTGGATTGAGAAATGTAGAAAAAAACAATAAAATTTGATGGAAACATTGAAGAAATGTAGTACTTGTACATTTTGGCCATTCATTTTCAATGAAAATTTTGTCCCGGAAATTATTTTGGAATGTTTCAATAGATCGGTCACGTGTCATAAATGATGTTGGAATGTTTGAGTGGGTTGAGAAGTGCGTAAAAATGCATTCCTTTCGGAGGTTTGTTTTGGAAAATGAACAATTCACGGAAATACATCTTAATTGCGAGCTTTGACAAGAATAGTCTCAATGTCCTGAATGAATTGAATGTTTTCATGTAGGAATGGTTTGAATCACTTGGGACTCGGTTTCAATCCTGTGCAGCTCAAAAAAGATGTTCTTTTTATTTTCAATGTGAATTTTGTTACAGAATATGTGGAATTATGGGGAATTTTGGGAATGTGTCAAACTTAGTACGCCGTAGGCTTGCAAACCTTGGGTTGTCATGATACATTCAACTCACGAGAGGAAATGATAAATGATATTAGGTTCACAAGAACGAAAGAAGACAATATATATATATATATTTTTTTATTAATATTTGAATTGTTGCTGTGAGTTGAATTGTCACCCGAGTACATCAAGTCTCAAATGCCACTTGCTTGACTCAGATGGAGAAACTGGAAAATCGGAACAATGTGCTGGAGCGCTGCATACACGTGTCCCAACTAACCAGTGTTTTTTATTCACGAGACGTCTGCACTGCAAGCTAAAATTTGGGTTACAAGCTGCTAGTCACCGGCAGGCATAGTTGAAGGCAGCCATTTGGAGGGCTTGTGTCGCAATGGTGCAAGTGAGCGAGCACACACACAGAGCTCGGTGAGATGTATGAGATGAGAGTATATAGGGAATTTATTAGCGGTATTATTATTTGTTATTAGTAGGATTGTCACAAGGTTAAAGCATGAGACAATTTCTCAATCAGAAATACAAATGTCTCGTGGGCTCTAGGCAAGGCATCATAATACATGAATTAATTAATTACACAGATAAAAATGAACTTGATAATTTTGCAGGCCTCAATACAACGGCATTTGCATGCGTGTCTGTTTTTCTATCTCTCTCCTCCAAAAAGGTCACTCTTACCCCTTTTCCACTGTGCCTGGTTCCGAGCTGGTTCTCAGCACTTTGGTTTTCCATTGTCACAGTTTAAACTGAAGCTGTCTTTTTTGGTTCAACGCTGGCTCCAAAAGCTTGCCGGGCAAGTGGGTGAACCATTTACATAATGGGGTGGGCGGGCGTACCCAAAAAAAAAAAAGGCAACAAATTACTTTCATCTTTATTACACTGCATTGCGCACTCACAAAAAACATGGACAGCAAAAGGAAATTCGCTGTCTCTTGTCCATTTGGACATTTGAAAAAGTGCAAAAGACTTTTGAAATGGCGACAATAAAATTGGAAATATTTTTTTATTATACTAAAACTATTAAACGTAATGTTAAAATCTTTCTTTGTCTTGTACTTGTATACCCAATCTCATGTATTGTCTTGTCTTGTGAACTCAGTGTCTTGCGACACTCCTAGTCATGAACGATTTATTTTCCTTTGTGTTTGAACAGCGGTGTTTGTCAAAAAGGACGGAATAAAACGTGCATTTTGGAAAACCCGTGATGTCATACTTCTACACTGTTGAAGTTGCCAAACCAAGAAAAGTGTGATAAAATGTGTGTGTGAAAAGTGTTTGTGTACTGTATGCGTATGTGTCTGTAAAAAAGTGTTTCAAAGTGTGTATAATGTATAGCCTGACTGCACTACAGCATATGGGTTGCAGTCCTAGTCTTGTAAACTATTGACTGTTCTCGAGCACTTTATTTTTTGTAAGTTAACAATATTTATTTTTCTAACAACCAATTTTGTGCCCTGCGATTGACTGGCGACCAGTCCAGGGTGTACCCCGCCTCTCGCCCAAAAGTCTGCTGGGATAGGCTCCAGCATCCCCGTGACCCTAATGAGGATAAGCGGCATAGAAAATGGATGGATGGGTGGACAACCAGTTTTCATTTCATTTAGTTGGTGGGTGTTTTTGCAAACCTTGATTGGTAATGTTTGTCAAAATGTTATTTTGTGAGATTAATTGTTTGAATGGACCGATATTTGAGTGATGGATAATTTACCTAACCAATATCTACTTGTTCTACATTGTGTTTGTTCTTTATATACTGAGGTCCATTTTGTGTTGAGCTGTTTAAAAAAGTTTTATGAACAAAAAAGCAAACATTTTATGTAGTCTCTTGTTGTATCGTTGTTAGGTATAATAAAAACGTTTAAATTATCTTTCAAAGGTACACGTTTTATCCGAGAGCATCAGCCCACCAATATTATCCACCCGATTTTGGCATAAAAATTTAGATCAGTAGATAGCAGTATCGTTTTTTCCCCTGTAATAAAAACAAATTTTGAAAAATGCAGTATATGGGTTCTATCTGTGATTAATTGCTATTAATTACAAGGTAACTAAGGACAAAATCTGATTAATTACAATTAACTATTTTACTCTATTGACAGCTCTAGTTTAACTAACTGCATGCATGACAAAAATATAATGCTTATTACTGTTCAACTTTTTTCGACAAATTAAAGCAAAACAAAACATAACAATATAAAACGTATGTTGACATGTAGTTATAAAAAGATACATAAAATAGATTGCAATATATTAGTTTTACGTTTACGCTTAAACAGTTCCCATGATGCTTAGAGATACCAAGAAGGAATGAACTAGACGCTACCATCACATGTTTTTAAAGATGTCAAATGCAGAAATCGTATTTTGATCTGACAAATCTTAAGTAACTTTGATCAAATATAGAATTACTACAGCTTCTTCTTGAACATTAACACCGCACCGGCTGTTGAACTCCGAAGGAAAAAAACAGACACACATCACAAGTGAGTAACCCTGGGAACGTAGAGGTTGGTTGGATGGCAAGGGTTATAGCATAAAGCATATGCGGTTCCAATCCTGTCTTGTGCAGCGCCGCTTCCGTATTTCATGTATTATGGTTCACTGCAGCAATGCCATAGCTCACAAATCTGATTCTAACCCGTTTTCTCTAAACAAGAAATATCGTCACGTTTTAATCCTGTGAGCTCTCATGACACTGTTTCTGCTACTAAGTCAGAATTGCAGCAGTAAAAAAGTCATTAAAACAACAAAACTGGTTGAGGCAGGCTTTTGTGCTGCGCTTAGAACGTATTGGCTAAACTGCACATAGTCACATTATGTACTTGTTTTATTTAGAGTAGGAAAGCACACATCTTCAATAAGGTAGTCTCAAAGAAGATATGTGACTGCAGCATCGCCCAGTAGTTTTCACATTCAAAATGAATTTCTGCCACCACCCTAAACAAATGCCTAAGAGAAATAAGAACTTCAAAGCTAATATTATCATTTGTTTCCCACAATGTCAAACTCAGTCAAAAGTAAAACAGCATGACTAAATCTGCTTAGCAATAAATTCATCTTTCAGGCTATAAGAAATATTTCATAACCAACGATCAGTATTCACATTCATCAGCGTGCATGTTCTTTTGACAAAACTGAGCACCATTTCTGAATAATAATTTGCCTCCAAAAGTCTTGGATTTGTCATTTCAGGAAAAGGAAGTGAAGGGGGACAGCCTAATGAAGAATGACGCTACATGCACATCTATCTATCTAGCTATCAATGACTGTTAACGGCTTCAAGCCGGTGGTTGGACCCCAAAGCAGAGATGACAAAAATATGGTAAAGAAAAAGGTTTAATACAAAAAGCGCACCCAGGAGAGATGGGGTAGCAGAAAGAAGGCTGTTAGTGGCACATGCATCAAAGCGCAGCTACCAATTTCTGATTGGTCCGCTCCATCTGGCCGTTCTCAGTGTGGTACCTCGAGGACAAGCTGGCTGAATCATCCACCGCTTTGCAGAAAGCCCTCCACACTCTGGAAGCAAACTGGGGGGCCCTGTCAGAAACCAAGTTTGGAAGTATTCCATGAATGTAGAAGATGTGTCTCACCAGCAAGCGAGCCGTCTGCGGTGATGATGGCATCTCTGGCAGAGCGACGAAGTGTTCTATTTTAGAGAACCAGTCGACCACATTCAGGATTACTGTGTTGCCTCGAGAAGAAGAGAGGCTGGGACATGTAGAGACCAAGAGCAGGGGGGAGGGACAGCCGCAGGAACCCAGTAGGTGGATGATGAGAGGTTCTTGTTCCTGGTGCAGACGGAGCAGGCCGTGAATTTGTCGTTAACGTTGGAGGTCATAGAAGGCCACCAAAATGTAGTCAACCGACTGGTTGCACCTGACTGGTTACACCTGACTCCCAGTGACAGGCCACAGAATGTTCCCTCTGACCTCAGAACCTCAGACCTCATCTTCACTCCACTGCAGAACCTCAGACCCTTATATCTGCAGGCACAAACAGTTTGTTTGAGGGACAACCCTCAGGAACCGCCAACCCCGCTGACAAATCAGACATTCTTTCTCCACCTACCATTAAAGGCTCTACAAAAGCTGGACTCCAAAAAGCTATTTCTGCCCCAGAATCAGTCAAGGCAAAGATCCTGATACAACCTTACCTTAATGATGTCTCATCCTTCTCCTCCCAGGGTGTTTGACTGCCAACCAGCAATCTCGGTCAAGGCCATTTTAGACATGAGAAGTACTTTGTGGACTGGGGGGAGTATGATCCCAAGGACCACTCCTGGGTCTCTCGCAGACTTTTACAATCGTTTCCCGGAGAAGCCAGGTAGGCCACCAGGTGACGTCCATTTGCAGATTACTGTAAACTACATGCTCCCTTGTTTTGTTTTCCCTGCCTTCTCCACCTGTTTTTTATTCCCAGATCTCCTTCTCCCGACTGGAGGCAGCGCTGCTGGATGCACCTGACACCAATCATTACCCTTGTGTGTGCTGTGAGTTCCCCGCATACTCTAGTTCTGCGTCTCTCCAGCTGTACCTTAGCTATCTTTAGTGCTTCTAGCAGTTGCCTGCTGCCGCCATGTTTTTGCTTCATGGTGTTGTTTGGTCCACCATAGCCTTTTGTTAGCCTTTTGAAAAAAAGAACATTTTAATGAATTGGAAGATGTTTGAAAGCTAATTTATTTCAATAGTTCTGTTTAAAAAGTAAAACTCTTTTATTCTATTCATTTACTACACACTGGCAGAACAATTGGGCAATTAGTTGACAGGGGTGTGTTAAAAAATAGCAACATTTGTACTCTAAGATTCTTTAACAGCATTCCACAATGAATTAACTTTTCTTGGTTTTGCTTCAGAAACAGCATATTTGATTGTATTAAGGTCTAGCCACTCCACAACATTTTGTTGGTTGGAGCCAAGATGTTGCTGGTTTACTAGTGTGTTTGGGGTAATTGTCTTGTTGAAACACCCATTTCAAGGGCATGTCCTCTTCAGCATAAGGCAACATCCATCCATCCATCCCTTTTCTATGTCGCTTATCCTCATTAGGGTCGCGGGTATGCTGGAGCCAATCTCAGCTGACTTAGGGCGGGAGGCGGGGTACACCATGGGCTGGTCGCCAGTCAATCGCAGGGCAGACAAAGAATTATTCACATTCACATTCATACCTATGGACAATTTAGAGTCACCAATTAACCTAACATGCATGTTTTTGGAATGTGGGAGGAAACCGGAGTACGCGGAAAAAAAAATCCACACACACAGAGATGCCCAACGGAGATTCGAACCCTGAACCTCCTGACTGTGAGGCCAACATGCTACCCAGTCATACACCGTGCGGCCCGCATAAGGCAACATGACCTCTTCAAGTATTTTGACATATGCAAACTGATCCATGAACCCTGCTATGGGATAAATAAACCCAACACCATAGTAGGAGAAACATGCCCATGTCATGATGCTTGCACCACCATGCGCCACTGTCTTTACTGTGTACTGTGGCTTTAATTCCGAGTCTGGGGGTCGTCTCACAAACTCGTGGCCCAAGAAGAAAAGTTTTACTCTCATCAGTCCAGAAAATGTTCCTCCATTTCTCTTAAGGCCAGTTGATGTGTTCTTTGGCAAATTGTAACCTCCATGGCCATGCCTTTTTTTAACAGAGATACCCTGTGGGGGATTATTGTAAATAGATTAGCTTCACACAGACACCTTCTGTCACAGTACTTACAGGTAACTCCAGACTGTCTTTGATCATCCTGGAGCTGATCATTGGCTGAGCCTTTTGCCATTCTGATTATTCTTCGATTTATTTTGATAGTTGTCTTCAGTTTTCTGCCAGGTGTCCCTGGTTTTGTTCTCCATTTTAAGGCATTAGAGATCATTTTTAACTGACCAGCCAACATTTTTTTGTACATCTTCATAGGTTTTCTTTTCTCCTGTCAACTTTTCAATAAAAGTACGCTGTTCTTCTGAAAAATGGCTTGAACAACCCTTTTCCCCAGGCTTTCAAAGAGAAATGCATGTTTAACTAGTCCTGGTTTCATTCTTAAATAGGGGCCACCTGATTCACACCTGTTTTTTTACAAAATTGATCACTGATCACTGATTGAATTCCACGCTGCTATTTTATTTAACAACCTCCTTTTACTAATTGCTGAATTGCATAGAGCGTGCATGTCATGAATGGTGGGTCTTGTTTGTTTTCTGAGAATATACTGCACCTATTAGTAACTTGTTTGCCATGTAGCATTAAAAATATACTAATAACAGTACTTAATCTGGTTAGCAAAATTGGAAAGCTAATATTTTGATCACTACTGTATATGTTTTTATAAATATGTAAGTAGGGAATTTACAACAATGATCACCCGAGGAGCACCCAAAGACTGACTGGTCGGTTGGGATCACCGTGTTGTGACCACTGATCTACAAGGTCTACATGGATGATCTTGGTGCCAAGGTAAAAGGAAGACTTTAATGATTTGTGTAGACAATAATAGTGTAAATGTCAGTGGTAATTGCTCATCGACTACAACGGAAACTCAACTTCCCCTTTAAAATACTGTATTGGGTCAAATACTAAAGAGGACTACAGAAGATGGATTTGGTCTAAAATGCAATGTTAAACCTAAATGTGTAAACTTAAAAGTGCTTAAAAATGCACTTAATTTTGTGAGTGTGTCGAGCATTAATTTGCTGTCGAGTGAGATTGCTTTCTAACTTCAATGTTCTACCCTTGGCAGCAGCACAGACACTCTAGCTGAAGCTGTAGCTTCAGCACATGGAAGCTCACTGCGAGAAAATAAGACCCTGATTAGATAAACTGACAAAAAATGTCACTTCCAAGAAGGCTGAGCCTCAGTGGGACTCTATGGGAGGGGCTGGTCCTTGATTTTGACGGACAGCAGCATAAGTAGTAAGCAGAGTTTTTCTCCCTTTTCCCATATGTCACAGTCACCCAGATTCGACAGGGGAAACTGCGGTCATAGCAGACGTGTCTGCTCAGTCTCTTCCAGGGTGAATTATTTCACAGCAATTCAATTTTACAGCTATTCTCTCACTTTGTATATGTACATCACCTTAATGATCCCAGAATAATTGATGATTTTTTTCTTTGTTGGTTCATTAAATCATAAATAGTAGATTGCTATTCATTACTTGCTTGCAGACAGCGTTGCTAAAATCAGATTAAATGTATTTCAGACCCTAGTCTGAAAAGACTGCTTCAAGGACCAGCAAACGCCACTGGTAAATGTAGATCAAATGTACATACCTTTGCCACTGGATAAGAGTAAATGACAGCAGTAGAAGAATGATTCTTGAAATGATAGAATTGCTTGTTTGTCACATTTATAATAATAATAATTCATTTAATTTAACAGCGCCTTTTGTGACATTCAAGGACACTTTACAAGCATTACGATACATAAAACACAGTAGGAGGCATATAAAAATAGACAAAAACACATCAGTACAGAAAAAGGAAGCGTAACATCAGAGGGAAAAGGCTGTCCTGAACAGGTTGGTTTTGAGTCTAGTTTTAAACATGGACAGGGAGTCTATGTTGCGGAGATGGGATGGGAGAGCGTTCCAGAGCTTTCAGTTACTCTGCCCCCCATGGTGATGAGACGGGCAAAAGGGACAGAGAGCTGAGGAGAAGCGGAGGAACGGAGGGAGCGAGAAGGAATGGTCACGTGAAGGCGGTTGGAAAGGTAGGGAGGAGACAAATTGTGAAGGGCCTTAAAAGTATATAAAAGAATCTTGAAGTAAATTCTGAATTTAAAGGGAAGCCAGTGAAGTTGTTGAAGGACTGGGGTGATGTGGTGGGAGGAGGGGGTTCTAGTAATAACGCGGGCAGCTGAATTCTGGACCAGTGGAAGTTTACGGAGAGATTTGAGGGAAAGACCAGAAAGGAGGGAGTTGCAAAGATGGAAATAGGCAGACCGAGTAATGTTATCGATGTGTGACTGAAATGATAAGTAGCTGTCGAGGATGACACCCAGACTCTTAACTTGAGGGGAAGGGGTTACCATGGAATTGTCAATGGAGAGAGAGAATGTACTGGTTTTGGAAAGAGTGGATCTGGTACCAACAAGAAGAAACTCAGTCTTGTCACTGTTAAGTTTAAGAAAATTGGACGTGAACCAGTTTTTATTTCTGACAGACAGTTGGTGAGGGAGGGGGGTGGAAGTGTGGAGGCAGGTTTGCTTGAGAGGTAGAGCTGGGTGTCATCCGCAAAGCAATGGAAATTAATATTGAATTTACGGAATATATGGCCAAGGGGAAGAGGATAACAAATGAAGAGGAGGGGGCCAAGGACAGAACCCTGGTGCACACCGCAAGTAACGGGGGAGGAATTTGACCTGAAGGATTTCAGTTGTATAAACTGAGAGCGATCAGAAAGGTAAGAGTGAAACCAGCAGAGGGGGGTCGAGGTAATACCAAGAGATGAAAGTCTATCCAAGAGAATAGAGTGAGAAATTGTATCAAAAGCTGCACTAAGGTCGAGGAGGATGAGAATGGTGATGAGGCCAGAATCTGCTGCAGTGAAAAGGTCGTGGGTAATTTTTAGAAGAGCGGTTTCAGTGCTGTGACCGGGTCGGAAGCCAGATTGGAATGGTTCATAGAAACTATTGAGTGTTAAGTGTGAATGGAGTTGAGATGCAACCCTTTTTTCTAACATTTTATAATTGAACGGGAGGTTTGAAATGGGACGGAGATTGTTGAAGTCATTGGGATTAGAACCAAGTTTTTTTAGAATAGGGGTAACGGCTGCAGTTTTGAAAGCTGTGGGGAAAATTCCAGAAGAAAGTGAGGAGTAGAGAATAGCAGAAAAGAGGCGAAGAAGTGGGGAGACTGAAGATTTCACTAGAGATGTGGGAAGAGGATCCAGTTGGCAAGTAGACAGTTTAGAATTACGAATAAGGACAGAAATTTCAGACATACTTGGAAGGTGGAAGCTTGAGAATGTGTGAATGGCAGATACAAGTACAGGAGAGGAGTCAGGCGAAACACAGGTAAGTTGATGACGGATGGACTGGATTTTTTGGTTAAAAAAGAGCAGTAGGGAGTTGCAGGTGTCGGTAGAATAGAAGTGGGAGGGCAAAGCATCTGGGGACTGGAGAATAGAGTACATTAAAGAGAAAAGCATTCTTGTGTTACCATTAGTGGAGCAAAATAAACCAGAGTAGTAGTTAGTTTTAGTTTGAGTGATTCTGTCCTTGTAAAGGAGTATATGAGTTTTTTACATTTCCTTGTGAATACTGAGTCCACTTTTATTGTAAAGTCTTTCTAGTTGTCTACCTTTAGCTGATGATGGTGCTGAAACAGTCCTGGCTGTTGATGGCATCGCCGTATCCCGGGGTGTCAACCACAGTGAGTCCCAGCTTCAACCTTCGCTCCTCAATTTCCACAGTGGAGGTTTCGATCTGCACCGTCCTCTCGATCTTTTCTACATTAGTGTTTTATGTTTTATGAAATTATTCATGACATACGCTGGTCTCGTGATGCTTGCTTGCTTTCGACATTCTCCCATTTACGATTTATAATGTGTATATTGATCCCAGGCAAGCTTTGAGACATAGTCCCTCCGGCGTGTCCTAGGTCTTCCCCGGGGCCTTTTCCCGACTGGGCATGCCCGAAACTCCGCCGAAAGGTGCCCGGAAGGCATCCGGACTAGATGCCCGAGCCACAGCAACTGGCTCTTCTCGATGTGAAGGAGCAGCGGCTCTACTCTGAGCTCCTCCCGGATGGACGAGCTTCTCACCCTATCTCTTAGAGTGAGTCCAGCCACCCGACAGAGGAAACTCATTTCCGCCACTTGTATCCGCGATCTCGTTCTTTTGGTCATGACCCATAACTCATGACCATAGGTGAGGGTGGGAACGTAGATCGATCTGTAAACAGAGAGCTCAGCTCTCTTCACCACGACGGTCCGATACAGTGACCGCATTACTGCTGACGCTGCACCAAATACGTCTGTCGACCTCGCACCCCAACCGTCCCTCACTCATAAACAAAACCCCGAAATACTTGAACTCCTCCACCTGAGGCAAGACCTCACTCCCAACCCAGAGGGTACAGTCCACCTGTTTTCGACTGAGAACCATGGCCTCGAATTTGGAGGTGCTGAGTCTCATCCCAGAAACTTCACACTCAGCTGCAAACCGCTCCAGTAAACGCTGAAGGTCACAGCCTGATGAGGCCATAAAGACCACATCATCTGCAAATAGCAGAGACGAGGTCCGAAGGTCACCAAGCTGGACTCCCTCAACGCCTTGACTGCGCCTAGAAATTCTGTCCATGAAGATTATGAATAGAATCGGTGACAAAGGGCAGCCTTTGCGAAGGCCAACGTTCACCGGAAACAAGCTCGACTTACTGCTGGCAATGCGAACTAGGCTCCTGCTTCGATTGTACAAGTACCGAATGGCACGTAGTAGCGGACCACCAATCCCGTACTCCCGGAACACCCCCCACAGGACACCACGAGAAACACCGAGGTTTGAATACCAGTCGTACCCTTCTCTCCAGCACCCTGGAGTAGACTTTTCCAGGGAGACTGAGGAGTGTGATCCCTCTAAAGTTGGAACACACCCTCCGGTCACCCTTTTTAAAAATGGGAACCACCACCCTGGTCTCCCAGTCCAGAGGTACTGTTCCCGACTTCCATGCAATGTTGTCGAGGCGTGTCAGCCAAGACAGTCCTCCAATATCCAGAGCGAAACTCGTCCACCCCCGGAGCCTTGCCATTGGGGAGTTTTTTAACTACCCCTAATACCTCAGCCACGGTGATAGAACTTTCCACGTGCGTCTCCTCAGACTCTGCTTCCTCTACAGAAGGTATGTTAGTGGGATTGAGAAGGGCCTCAAAGTATTCCTTCCACCGACCAACTATATCCTCAGTCGAGGTCAGCAACCCCCCTGTCCGCACTGTAAACAGAACTTCCCCTTTCTGAGGTGTCAGACGGTTTGCCAGAACCTCTTCAAGGCCGAACAAAAGTCGTGCACCATAGACTCACAGAACTCCTCCCATACCCGGGTTTTTGCCTCGACCACTACCGAAGCCGCATGCCGCTTGGCCTGCTGGAACCTGTCAGCTGCTTCGGAAGCCCCGCAACCCATCCATGCTTGACAGGACTCCTTCTTCAGGTTGACAGCAGCCTTAACCCCTGGTGTCCACCATGGGGTTCGGGTCTTGCCGCCACGACTGGAAACCGACCACCTTGCGGCCGCAACTATGACTGGCTGCCTCAGCAATGGAGGCACGGAATATGGCTCATTCGGACTCAATATCCCGGTCCTCCCTCGAGATGCAGGCGAACCTCTGCCGGAGATGAGAGTTGAAGACTAGAGGAACGAGAGACTCTGCCAGACGTTCCCAGCACACCCTCACTACACGTTTGGGTCTACCAGGTCTGTCATCCTTCCCCGCCATCTTATCCAACTCACCACCAGGCGGTGGTCAGTTGACAGCTCAGCCCCTCTCTTCACCCACGTGTCCAGAACATGCGGACGCAGGTGTGATGATACAACCACAAAGTCGATCATAGACCTGCGACCTAGGGACCCTTATGCTTGCCCCTGCTTGTGGTGGGTCTGCTCCCGTGCTGCTTCTTCGGGCTGGGCCCGGCCAGGCCCCACGGGTCAAGGCCTGGTTACCAGGCGCTCGCCTGCAAGCCCCTCCCCTAGGCCTGGCTCCAGGGTGAGGCCCAGGTATCCCACGTCCGGGCGAGGTGCGGTCATTCCTCTTGATATTCTTCATTAGGGTCTTCTGAATCACTCATTGTCTAGCCCGTCACCTAGAACCTGTTTGCCTTGGGAGGGGCATAAAGCCCCCAACAACATAGCTCCTAGGATCACTCGGGCACTCAAACCCCTCCACCACAATAAGGTGGTGATTCACGGAGAAGTAGCTGTACATTATTGTACAAAATGCATTTTGTCACTTAAAAATGTTGTGTTTTATAGACTGCAAAACTGTAATAGACTTGTAGCATGTAGGAACATGTTTGCTTCCAGACTTCACACTCATCCAAAAGAAAGCGAACAAATTCAAATTTATTTCATTCATTTTAAAATACTCATCGTAGAGTTCATCGTAGAGCATTGTTGATGTTGTTACATTGATGTCAAAGATATGGCAGCGGACAGAAGCAACATACAAACATTCCAAACAGAGAAATGATCCAAACTCAAAATGACAAACACCATAAAACACACACAATGGGAAAATGCTGTTAATTCAGAATAGTGCAATCACAAAAACTCTGCTGGATCAAAAACAAATGCAGAAGAAAAATGCTACAAATGACAAAAAAACACACAAATGCCCAAAACAACTTTCATGTGGGTATCCCGCATGTGTCTTTAAAGTCTCATGTTGTAGTTTTAGGGGTTTGTGCATTGTTTTTTCATTTGCAGCATTTTTCTTTTGCATTTCTTTTGGATCCTGTAGCGTTCATGTGATTGCAGAATTTGAAGAATGCATCTGTTTTATAGTTTGTGTGTTTTGTTTTTGAATCATTTCTGTGTTTGCTCTGTCGTCCACCGTAGAAAGGCAAATACTGATCACATATGATAATCTTTAAAATGATAAATAATAATAATTAAAATTATTATTATTATTATATCAATCTCTGGTTTTCAGAAAACAAAACATTGTAAGACAAACTTTGTCCGTCATTTCTGACATGATCTTGTTGGTTTCCTCTGATAATAATAGCAATACCTCTAATGGAGGGTAAAACTGCATTCATAAATACATCTGTCTTTTTATAGAGAAAATTAAACTTATCATAAACTATTATTACACATATCGTTCAGGAAACACTTCTCACATAGAATATAGCATGGATTTGTAAGCATATTGCTCCATGGTTATTACATTCACAATTTCAAGTAATGATAAATAAGACATTTCAAATAAAGTGTTAATAAATCCTTCCACAATTGTTCCAAATCTGCATATCTGTCGCTTACTGTCTAGAAAACGCACCGCTCTCATCTCAGAGTTTCAAATGACCTGTTCACACACACTCTTGATACACTGAAGTGTTAAATGTGCCTATAAAATACATTGTACACTTTAGCTTGACCTCAGTCATGTTCTAAAAGTTTGCTTTTAATCATTAGTAAAATACATCCATATATATGAAGTAAAAAGGCCTGAGTCACGTTACATTGTCAGATGATGGCCTCCATTTCACCGCCCTTCAATTGTCATATTAATGTCAATCCAACACTGGAGGGCCTGTTATATTTGTAATATTGTTTGGAATAGATAATTGTTATGGTTTTTGTTATAGTGTATGTCTCATAGAGTACAATCAACGTAGTAAAAAGAGGATACGTAAAAACGTATACAATAGACCAAACCTTGTTTTGTCTCTAGAAGTAAAACGCTTATCAGTGGCTGTATTTCCTTGTAATCTCAACCTGAGCCTTTCGTCGTCGCGTTACTTGTTGCATTTGTCTCATCATTGCACTTTCCTAAAAAGAAGCATTCTAACACAGGGGTGTCCAAAGTGGGGTGTCCAAAGTGCGGCCTATTTTTGGTCTGTGCAATTTTCTATTGGCCCTTGGTATATGTTATAAATAAAATGACTTCCTTATTAATAAGATATATGATTAGGTATAACACTACTCTGCTTTGTCACCCACAACACAAAGATAAGATGTTTTGTCTAGATATCTTAGTATATACTGACCTCCACTGGAATGGTTTTTACTGCACAAAAAGCTTCGATTAACAAACTGAATGACGTCCCGCCCGTCATTTTTTTGTATGCTATGAATATTTGAACATTTTCTTTGAGAATTTTATTTATTGGAGAATTATATGCCTGCAGTTTTCAGCTTCATTTTAAATATGAATAAGCTGTTTATATAAAAGTTGTATGTTTTGTTCCCCGACTGTACCCAGAATGAACCAAACCATGACCTTAAAGTGCTCATGTCACCCAGAAATAACTGAAAAATACAATTTTAAAAATAAAATTTTTCTGTCATACTGCTGTCATCTGCCAGTAAACAACTATATAAAATGACTGAAATTAATTGAGAGACAAAACAGCTGTGGACGGACATCTAAGTGCACATAAAGAAAAACATTCACAACAATAACAAAATAATAACGTTTACTGATATTAAGTTGGGACTAGTTTGATATAACACACATTAAAAAAACATATGTGTTGTTTGACTGGCAGTGATTGACACTGACATTTATGCCGACTGCGAAATACAAGACTAGATTTGAAATGTGTCATGAAAACCCATAATATTATTCTAAAATTTCGAGACTATACTGTATCTAGTAGACAAAAAAAATCTGCCATTCTGGCATGCTTTCCCAAGGTCGAGCGTCTTTGGGGCTTTTGACTTTTTGTTTATTTCCTTCTGTGCTTGTGATTCCCTGGTCTGGCTTTAAAAAAGATAGTTGTGGTAGTGATGGAAGAAGCAACCTCCGGTGATGTGCCAAACATAATACTTAAGAAATTGACGCATGTTGAAAACAAGATTACTTTGTCCATTCGAGTGTTCGAGCAAAAGCCTGCCACACAACAAGCAGGCATAAATTAAAATGTATGTATCAACAAAAAAAGCATGACAACAATATGTAAACAAATGTATTCCATGGCAAGTTCTGGGTGAAAGGGTTCGTGGGTCAAGGTCATGAGCATTTTAAAATGGTGGTACACACTAAACCGTGATTGTGGCGTGCCGTTACACTTTTGCTTTGTCACATGTCACACAAAGCTCTGATGTCGATGTTTTGTTCATGTAGCTCAACATTTCCTCACCTACACTGCGCTGATTTTAGCATCTTTCCGTGTGGAGTCTGGACACCCCTGCTGTTAGGTCATGTACAAATCTCATATGGGTAGCTGTTATGTGGCTTTATGTGGCAAAGGCGCGAGCTAGATACACGATTAAAAACATTCATGTTGACGTTGATGTGATAGAGCAAGTCATCAGGTTCTACAGAGAAACTTTAAGGACTTCTCTACCTTTCTGGAACCAACTCAGAGGTGTTGGCGCTGAAAAGCTCCTGCCAAAACCTCAGGTACTAGCCTGATGAGGAGGACGATGAGGAAGATGACGAAGGTGATGAGCATGAAGGCGGAGGTCTATGCTCCCTGCCTCCACCAAGCTCAGTTATCCTCGTTACTGATGTCTTTTCCTTCTCCTTCCTGCTCCCCGTGCAGACTGACCTCTGGGCTGGTTTAAACTGCCATGTAACCTTCTTGGTTGATGATGAGAGCTCAGCTGTATTTGATGACATCTCAAGCTCACTGGCTGGTGTTGCTGCCACGTGGGATGACTCACTGATAGCCATCGTCGTCCTGCTGTTTCGGTCTTCATCTGTGAATGGCTCACCTGGCACTTTCGGTTCTGTGGTATCTCCAAACGAGTCCCAACGAGCTTCCGCTGGCAGCCGTTTGGGTCGCACCTCTTCAGAAGGTTTAGGCCCGGCAGCAGCGACTCTGAAGGGGCGACAGGGATCCGAGTCAGACAGGTCGGAATCCCAGTCGCTGTCTCCTGCCACTGAACCGCAACCCAGTACTGACTCGTCAAGAGGACCAGAGTCTGAGTCAGAGTCTGACTCCCTGAAAAAAGATACAGATAAGTAAAACACACCTGTGACTTTTCGGTTAATGCATACACTCCATGTCTATGATTATTACTTTTATTATGTTTTGGCGAATTTTAAACTGCAAATAAAATAATAAAGCAAATCTTTCCATCTACAATATACAGTATATTGGTATGAGCATTGGAAAATACTTTTCAAGTGGACACTCTAAGGGCTTGATCTACTAAGATCCAAAATTACGAAAACTAAATTGCACGGACAAACAAAAAAATTGCATTTAAAATGGACCCTTTGCCCTGGTAAATGAGGAATCAATTAAATGAACATTTAAGGTTAATTTGCCTTCCCTGTAGATGTGAATATTTCCATAGACAAGATGTGGGAGTCTTGTGTTTACATTTTTGACTTTCTGGAACAGGTTTATTGGATTACATTATTTGTAATAGGAAACATTTTTTGGTTAGTTGGACTTTCAGGAAAGAAATAATGACGCTAGTCAAAGTTCCACTAAACTAAAACTGCGCGTGTTGCAGGTGATCTATTATGATTGCTTTCACAATTTTTAACAATTGCAACAGTGGTATGGACTGCTATATTTAAATTAGGGGATTTTGCATGTGGTACAGGCTATCAACATGGATAGTTGGCAAGATGATTTGCCGTAATGAAAAAATATGTTTTGAAGTTAGATAGCAATCAGATAGACATCACATCATCATGATAATGCAATATTAGTCTATTTGTCGTGTACTACATGTAAATATATGTGTTTTTCACTACATACAAATACATATGTGTATATGTCATCTACTTACTGTCATTTCCGCTACTTTTTTCTTAAACTTTAATCCCTTCCGCCTATTCACCTGTGCGGCTATTTATGACCATGTTCTAATCTCATGACAATCTCCAATACCTTAAAATTACTACTAATCAATTATTCTGTGCCTCTAGCAAGTCAGTGAGGAAACGGTAGCTCATTTTTGGTAGGAGCCAATCACAAGCTATAAGGTTGTCAACCCATCAGAGCAGATCTCACACTCAAGTACGAGTACACAAGTAGCAGTCTGACTCATGGTATCATCTTGAAAATAATGCTATGTAGCTAAGAAATATACAATATATACAAAAAAAATACCAATACATGTTTAAAATAAAAAATGGCTATTTTAACCCATAATGCATCTTGCCCCAGCAGAGCAGTTCATTGGCCAATGGCTGCCATGGCTGAATGAATGCTGCCAGGTCTACAGCAGACTCGTGTGTGCCACTATATGCCATTTTTATGATATGGCTTATACAGTATATGTACTACTATGTTTTTCTCTCTAAATATTGTGGGTGCATCTTAAACACCGGTGCGTCTTATACACCGGAAATTACTTAGATTGCTCCAATCCACACTATTGCAATAATGGACGTGACAGATCCGCATGGTTGTTTATTGTACCTGGTACTAACTGTTATGCCGGAATCTTCCAGATGCAAGAAAGGCAGTGTTGCAAGACGTTTTTGCACAGAATAGATAATTCTGTACTACTTTTTATGACAGTCCAAATATGTTGACAAGTGCTCGGAAGGGTCTCTTTCAGTTGTCCATCAATACATGCCTGCTTCCCGTTGAACTTGTCTTTCAAACATGCTAAAAAAAAAGATCCAAAATCACCAACCCAAAACAGCTTTGAATTTGGTCATTCATATTGCAGGTACAAAATTATTACCTTTGCATACCTCTCCCAATATTTTGTACCTTCTTATATCTGTATATCCATCCATCTTATCTTCACTAGGGTTGGAGGTTTGCTAGGGCCTATCCCGGCTAACTTCGGGAGGCAGCATATACTCTGGACTGGTCGCCAGTCAATTGCAGGGCACACACAGTAGTGTTCAAAAATAGCAGTGCAATGTGACTAACCAGAGTAATCACTGTTATTAATATATTTTTATTGCTACATTACGTTATCAGCAGGTGCAGTAGATTCTCATCAAACAAACCAAACCCAGCATTCATGATATGCACGCTCTTAAGGTTGAGCAATTGGACAATTAGTTGAAAGGGGTGTGTTAAGAAAAATAGCAGTGTGGCATTCAGTGATCAGTGACCAATTTTGAGAAAAAACAGGTGTCAATCAGGTGACCCTTGTTTAAGGATGAAACCAGCACTTGTTGAACATGCATTTTGGTTAGAAAGCCTGAGGAAAATGGGTTGTTCAAGACAGCATATAAGAGCATACTTTGACTAAAAAGTTGTTTGCAGAGGGGAAAACTTATGAAGAGGTGCAAAAAATGTTTGGGCTGTTTAGCTAAAATGATCTCCAAAGCCTTAAAATGGAGAGCAAAACCAGAGACATGTGGCAGAACGGAAGACAACTATCAAAATGGATCAAAGAAGAACCAGAAGGGCAAAGGCCAGGGATCAGCTCCAGGATGATCAAAGGCAGTCTGGAGTTACCTCAAAGTACTGTGACAGTTAGAATACGTCTGTGTAAAGCTAATCTATTTACAAAAATTCCCTGCTAAGTCCCTCTGTTAAAAAAGGCACATGAAAGAAGAGGTTACAATTTGCCAAAGAACACATCAACTGACCTAAAAAAAATTTGTGGACTGATGAGAGTAAAATTGTTCTTTTTGAGTCCAATGGCCGCAGACCCCCAAACTCTGAATTCAAACCGCAGTACACAGTGAAGACAGCAAAGCACGGCGGTGCAAGCATCATGATATGGGCATTTTGTTCTTTGGTGTTGGCCCTATTTATTACACACCAAGGATCATGGATCAGTTTGCATTTGTCAAAATACTTGAAGAGGTCATGTTGCCTTATGCTGAAGAGAACATGCCCTTGAAATCGGTGTTTTAACAAGACAATGACCCCAAACACACTAGTAAACCAGCAACATCTTCTTATGTGTTCTGGAGTGGCCAGCCCTATCCCCAGACCTTAATCCAACCAAGAACTTGTGGGATGACATCAAAAATGCTGTTTCTGAAGCAAAACCAAGAAATGTTTATGAATTGTGGAATGTTGTAAAAGAGTCTTAGAGTGGAATAAGAGCTGAAAGGTGTCACTAGTTGGTTGACTCCATGCCACACAGATGGGAAGCATTTACAAAAAAACTTGGTCGTACAACTAAATATTAGTTTAGTGAGTCACAGGATTGCCAAATCCTAGAAACAAAAACATTTGTACAACTGTAGCAATAAAATATATTAATAGTTAAAAGTGATCAATCTGGTTAGTTGCAATGCACTGCTATTATTTTGAACACTACTGAATAAACAACAGATAGATTGATAGGCTATTTTGATCATTTGCCTGATGCAATCCTCGTTGCACCCTATTAGTAGATGAGCTTGCAAACAATATCAATATTGCATGTGTTTTTATACACACAAACATTTAGTAGCTCAAGGAGGGTATTCCAGAAAAGTGTATGTAAACTTTGAGATGAGGGAAATATTGGATTTTCCACTCTAGAAGAAGAGCTAAGTCAAACTCTGAGTCAGTTACCATGGCAACTTACTTGGTGACCCTAACCTGCACTGTTTTTGTGAGGAACATACCTGCCACTGTATGATGTAGATCCTTCAGGCCCCAGTAGTAGGCAGGCTGGAGCAGCTAGGTAGACGAAGCTGTCAGTGCACAAAAAGTCTCCCTCCTCTGGTTTATGGGGGACAAAGTGAGATGTCTTGACGTCCGGTTCTAAGATGGATTGCTTCATGTGTGTTTTTCGGTGCACATTCTCTTGTTTGATGTCATGGGTAGCAAAATCCGTACCGGTGTGACGCTCACCAGGGGGTCCTGCAGACACAGCAAGGTAAACAAAGCTATCTGGTTGGACAAATGGATCAATGTCACCACAGTCCAGTCCTGAGCTTCTAATCGGCTTATGATATGGATCAAGAACATGTTTGACTTGCTGCTTCAAGGGAGATGGAGGAAGAAGGGGGTCATTTGCCATGATGGTAACCTTTCTGTTTGGCCGTGTTGCTTCACTCTGAGACACATTTAGATTTGTGTCCAGTGTGGCTTCATAAATTGAAACCACTCCTTCTGTCTTATGCTCTCTCCATCCATTTCCATCCCCCCCTCTAGTGCCACAAGCGTCCTCTTCTCTTTGACTATTCCCTTCAACGTCGTCATGCGGGGAAGTGTTGAGGAGCGAGGGGTAGCACCACTGGAGTTCAGCACTCTCCTCCCTGCCCCATTCTTTTAAACTTCCATCGTCCCCGTCCTTATCCAATGATGTGCTGCTGCTGCCTAGGTCGGAGCCACTGATTGGCTGGTCGCTGTCAGACCCGCCTTCCTCTTGGCTCTGATTGGACGACAGGAAAATGCCACTGGAATCAGATTCCAGAGTTAGGTTGGAGTCTGGAGAGCTGTCCTCTTTATGTGGGCTGAAAGAGAGATAGCATCGCTTACCACCACTATGCCATTAGATTTGTGCTGTCCTAGTTTTTTGGATCAAGGCCTATAAATTGTTTTTGTCTGTACTGCAGCACCAGTTGTTTGATGAAGACAGAAATTTAGTTAATGATAGTTAATCATCATGATTAATCACCGTTTGCAACTATGTCTGAAATATGGCTGTTCTTGCTGTATTTTATTAACAGAAATAAATATAAATGACAGGAATAAATGACAGGACATTATTATATATACATATATGTATTAACAGCTCCAAATCTACTGAACATTTAATTGAAGCTAAATAATAACACACATGGGTCTGAAAACCCATTTGCCCCGACTCTGGTATTCTTTAGTATCAGCAGAACATTTGACTGACACTTAAACCATTCCATTCCATTTTCTTCCGCTTCGCCTTACAGCTCAGCTCTCTCTTCAACACGACGGTCCGGTACAGCGACCGCATTACTGCTGACGCTGCACCGATCCGTCTGTCGATCTCACGCTCCAACCGTCCTTCACTCATGAACAAGATCCCGAGATACTTGGAGGTGCTGAGTCTCATCCCAGAAGCTTCACACTCAGCTGCAAACTGTTCCAGTAAACGCTGAAGGTCACAGCCTGATGAGGCCATAAGGACCACATCCTCTGCAAATAGCAGAGACGAGATCCTAAGGTCACCAAGCCGGACTCCTTCAACGCCTTGACTGCGCCTAGAAATTCTGTCCATGAAGGTTATGAACAGAATCGGTGACAAAGGGCAGCCTTGGCGGAGGTCAACGTTCACCGGAAACAAGCTCGACTTACTGCTGGCAATGCGAACCAGGCTCCTGCTTCGATTGTACAAGGACCGAATGGCACGTAGTAGCGGGCCACCAATCCTGTACTCCCGGAGCACCCCCCACAGGACACCACGAGGGACACGGTCGAATGCCTTTTCCAGGTCCACAAAGCACATGTAGACTGGTTGGGCAAACTCCCACATACCCTCGAGTACCCTTGCAAGGGTGTAGAGCTGGTCCAGTGTTCCGCGACCGGGACGAAAACCACATTGCAGCTCCTCTAACCGAGGTTCGACTAACGGTCGTACCCTTCTCTCCAGCACCCTGGAGTAGACTTTCCCAGGAAGGCTGAGGAGTGTGATCCCCCTATAGTTGGAACACACCCTCCGGTCACCCTTTTTAAAAATGGGGACCACCACCCCGGTCTGCCAGTCCAGAGGTACTGTTCC
>QODF01000007.1:126597-180459 GCA_024372805.1 Oostethus manadensis | reverse complement strand
GGGCCGCACGGTGGCTGAGTGGTTAGCACATTGGCCACACAGTCAGGAGATCTGGAAGACCTGGGTTCAAATCTCCGTTGGGCATCTCTGTGTGGAGTTTGCATGTTCTCCCCGTGCGTGTGTGGGTTTTCTCCGGGTACTCCGGTTTCCTCCCACATTCCAAAAACATGCATGTTAGGTTAATTGGCGACTCTAAATTGTCCATAGGTATAAATGTGAGTGTGACTGGTCGTTTGTCTATATGTGCCCTGCGATTGACTGGCGACCAGTCCAGGGTGTACCCCGCCTCTCGCCCAAAGTCTGCTGGGATAGGCTCCAGCATCCCCGTGACCTTAATGAGGATAAGCGGTACAGAAAATGAATGAATGAATGAATAATGATTTATTTTCAATTTCTCTTGGAGAAGATCCATCCATCCATCCATCTTTTATTGATTTTATAAAATTATTTTCTTTTAATAATCAATGAATAACTATGTATTAATTAGTTTATTGATTTCTTAAATTATGGTAATTTTCTTTCAAATAATGTTAAAATCTCATCTTCGACTTCGCCTCGTCTCAAATTGGTGTCAATATAAGGAGAAGAAAAAAACCTCCATTGTTGGGCTTTGTTTGGTATGGAAAGTATTCCATTTATGAGTATACAATCCTACTTTGTGGAAGTTCACTTATCGCAGTCTAATGGAACTAATTAACTGTGATATAAGAATGACGGCTTTAAATAAAACTTGATTTATATTTTTGTGCATATCACATGCACAACACTACCGTAAACTGTAGGCCTGTAATTGTATCTTCTTAAAACCGAATTTAGATTCGTTTAATAAGGATGAGAATCATAATTATGGTTAGCATATACCTGTACATGGGTAGGTTCATTATTATTGTTTTTTAACCATTTGTGTGAATAGCATACATATATATGTATATATATATACTGTATATACAGTATATACACATTTTTATACCAATATCAGGCTAATAATATCACTGTGCTGATATTATCAGACATCTCTAGTTTTTATGGCTTTGCAATTATAGTTCGACCTGCTGAAAACAATTCAAAATACATATAAGTGCATATAAATGATGAATGAATACCTGAGATTACTTTTACCGTCACTGAAGATGTGATTCTTAAGATTCTTAAGAAATTTGCCAAAGCATACAATGTAAAAACACTACCGAATTCAAAAAGTAACTCCAAACAAGAAGGTGGCGGTAGCCAATGTTCATTTATCCTTTAATTTGTCATTTACAGTATATCTATTTACAATTGTTTTGTGTCTGCTGAAAAAAAAGAATGTACGCAATCAAAGGGCAAAACTGTGTCTTAAATTTTTTAACTGAAAAACATTCTAACTGAGGCGGATGCTAACCAAGGTTTCACTGTATAATCAAATAACATACTGTATATTGCAATTTAAAAAAATGGACAAATAAGAATATTCTTACAGCTAAAATACGCAATGAAACAGGAAACAAGCTAACAAAATTCGAAAGCATACACTGACCTTGTGCCAACAGAAGAAGTCACAGTCAAAGATTTAGCTGACCATCCCACAGGGTTGTTGTCTGTGTCAGTGGCAGGAAGTAAGGCTTTAGAGCTGAGCTCAAGATTGACCAGGAACCTGCTCCTTATTCCTAAATGACGACATGTAACTGAATTATCCAAAGAGAAACAAACAATATACAGTCACCCCTTGTTACATTGCGATTCGAACATTGCTCCCTTGCTCTATCACAGTTTTTCAAATGTTATTTTTTAAATAAGAGCTCTATTTTATGGTTAACTATGGCCTATCATTAGTCAAAAAATAACTTTGTCTTAGATTGCAGCCATGGATCCTTGCAGTCCAACATTACATACTGGAAAAAAGATTCTCCTCCCATTCTGTGTGGAAATGGTACGTTTTGGGCTTTAAACGTTTGTCCTTCCCCACTCCATTTCTAACTTATTTTTAAGTTTAGAATAAATAAATTACAGGCTAACTAGTTAACTCGGTAGATTGCCATCATTAAAGAGGCCTCCGTCGCTCTACCTGCGCATAAGCAGTGCACAGCGTAGTTGAAACAGAGCTAGAAGTGTTGTGCATTCACAGTATGTATGGCAGATTCATGTTAGACTGGCTGTGCTGTATAGCGATCAACGGGCAAACATCATAGTGAGGATGGATGATAGGTTGATGTCAATCTTTTTTTTATGCCTTGTGATCGACCCACAACAAAAAGGAACTATGCTAACAATCAGTTATTATGTCTTATTATGTCTATCAATATGTTTCATGTCAGGTTAGCGGCCATTAATAAGACGGAAGAGAAAAGTAAAGCCAAGCAATTTTTGAGGTCTGATTTTAGGGCGGGCAGCTTGTTTGTCATGCAAGTGTGTTACTTTCTTGGATGCAAGAGAAGCCAAACTCTTATATCATTTCCTTATGTAGCCCCAGCAACTAACCGGGTCTACATCCTCATCACCGAAATCCGACCAGAACTGGACTCACGAGACCAGTTGGGGGGGTAAGTCACTGTTGATGTACTGCACTAACGATGGTGATGTCATTCAACTTCATGTCAAAAATCCAAATATGTAACACTTAGTTTTTATATTTTCATTAAACGCCAGTCCAAGTCACAATGCCCCATTTTGACTAGTAACAAACATTTTGTCACAAATCATGATTTCCTTTGCACCATGGGTGTACAAAAAAATGAATCATGTAAAATACAAAAATGAAATACGTCTGCTGCATTTTTAACACGATCACATTTACAGTAACACTCATCTTAACATTCGGAAGAAGTGGTTGAACACCGGAAGAGGTGGTGATTACGCCGGTTCCAAATTTCTCATCTTCAAGCGCAGTTTTAGCAATTACAATCATTGCTTGCTTGACAAACTCCCCGTTTGAAAAGACCTTCTCTTTCTCAATCAAATATCACGTAGCCTGTGATTGGCTGGCGAGGGTGTACCCCACCTCGTCCCCAAAGTCAGCTGGGATAGGCTCCATCATACCCCTGTGACCTCAGCGTGAGGATAAGCTGAATAGAAAATGGATGGATGGAAGAATTGCGTAGCTCACAATGAGACTTTGGTTGCGTTTGGGAGTTTGTACCAGTCTAGTGAAAGAAGATTGCTGATTTCACAAAGCTGCTTTTAACTGGCAGGCTTTTTCTGCTGATAGTGCGCTGCCCTGTGGGTAACTTAGCGTAGTAGTTTGTGTGACACGTTGCGAATTGTCTCTCCACATTGTGTAGCTTTGCCAGTGTCGCCCAAAAAAAACCCAAACCCTCCCATTCATCGTGACACTTCTTTCCTTTCCTTTTGGGGGTTCGTCATTTCATTTTTCCTGCGGCCTCTAGCCTGTTTCACCAGTTTGTCCGATGTCACAAGGTTTTGGTCACGCACACGATACTGACCTTTGAACTACACTAGGTCGGAGTTCGATTATATGAAACATTTGAAAGTGTTTTTTTAAATACATGATCATTTCCTGTTTACATATAAGTTGTAAGTATGAGAAGCAATCCAAAAAAAATGCAGCTCACTGGTAAGTGGCGCTGTTTGAACAAGCTGGCAGGCGACTCATGTGGTCCTTAGGGGCTACCTGGTGCCCGCGGGCACCTGCTCTATGTTAAAAGAGATGCCAACAGTTCCTATCTGCAAGTATATTACTAGATAATAAAGATACCAAATACAACAAAACGGGTTCTACCTACCAGGTAAAAGGGCGCCTTTCTCTCTCTGTGGCCCGGGGTGTGTTTGGTACGTGTCAGCTCGCTCCTTTTGAGACTCCATTTGTCTTTGGTATAAATCCTGGTTGTCTCTGTGGGGCTGAGACAGATCTAGGTGCTCCAAGTCAGAATCCAGCTCTCTTGCTCTCCGCTCTAACTCTGCCAAGCTGAGCTCAGAGGCTGCAGAGGAAGGGGGATGGGAGCCTCCAAAGCCCACCGGGGGCCGGAGGAGAGGCCAACGTTGAAGAGAGCCCGATAACGACTCCGTATCACCTCCTGCGGCTTCCGCTTTTTCCCAGCCGTCATCCCACAATGTGTTGACCACGTCAAGCACTGAATCCCAGCTCTCCACCTCCTGCCCCTCTCCAAATGTTCCTCGATGACTTCCCTCCATCACACATTCTTCTTTCTTTACTTGCACTGCAACTTCCACTGCTGTTTTCCCCTGTTGCTCTTCTATTTGATCTTTGATATTTCTGTTTTCTGTTTTCTCGCCGATCATTATATTTTCTTCTATGACTCCACTGTCTTTTGCTTTTTCTTCTGAGCTTATTTTGATCTTGTCTTGTTTGATTTCTTCCATGGTTTGCTTCCCAACAGCAGCCTTTTCCTCGGTTTGATCATGAATCTTCTCATTTTCACCAATCTTCTCCTCATTATTGTCAGTGCTCTCCCTATTCGTCTCTCCTTGTTTCTCCCTGCTCCTGGATCTCTTGGAGTCTTCCTGGTCTCTGTAGACCCTCCAGTGCTCCAGGTTTTGCTCTTTCAGGGAAGCTCTGCCCACTAAATTTGTGCCCTGTACTTGTTCTTGATGGGTCGGCTCTTTCAGCGAGCATCGGCCAGTAAAAATTGTAAGATCTGTAGTAAGCGGGTTCTCTGAGTGGTGACCTGGGCGGGAATGGAGATGGGCATGCGGGCGCCGCTTCTCCAGGGCAGATATAACGGACGGAAGTGGGGGGAGAATTGGGAGGTTATGGATTGCACCACCCTGCCGAACTGTCCTCTTTCTAACCATGATTCGACGGGGCCAGGTGGACTCAATGCCTTCAGCAGGACCTGTTGCCTCCAGGTTTGCAAGACCTTTTCTAAGTCGTGGGCTAAGCACCCCGGGTCTGAGCCCTGTGGCTGTACCAGGTCGAGTTCTGGAATTGGATTTAGAGGATTTGGACTTCTGGCTTTTGGATCCCTTTCCGACAGGGCCAGATATTATTTTGTAGATGTCTGCAGGGCTTTTCTGAGCTTGCTCTGCCGGGGCAGTTTCCGTTTTATCCCCAACCTCCACATTTACCAGAGTTTTATTTGTGCTTCCGTGCTCTTCGATGGCAGTTTCTGTTTTACTCTCGTCCTCCTTTTCCATAACCAGCTCAAGGTTTAGTACTGCCTTGGGCTCACATGAAGACACCGACTTCAACTCTGTTTCAATTTTAGGTTCTATTGTCGATGCTGGTGCTGAGATAAACTCATTATTATCTTGAGCAGTTCTTCCAACTTCTGTTCCAGGATTATTCTCCAGCCTTGAACTGTCTTTTGTCTCTGGTCTTGTTTTAGTCTCTGGCTTCATTTTAAAGTCAGACCCAGATCCAGGAAGATTTTTCTCTCCAGGAACAATTTTATTCTCTACATCATGCAAAGTTGATGGTAGTGTCTCAGCAATAGGTTCAGGTTTAGCGACGTCTCTTAAGAGTTTTTCCCCACCCCTTGATCCTCCCCTCTGTCCTTCTCTGTTGGTAGTTTTAGACACATTTTCTACCTGTACCCCAGATTCCACTTTTCCTTCCAAATCCCTGCCTCCAGGTCTTGTTTTCACCTGTGAGCCCATTCTTTTTTCAGACCCATTTTTAATACTAGCTTTGGCTGCGTTTTCATATTTGCCATAACTTACAACTCTATTTTTTCCTTGTATACCAATCATAATGTCAGCCTCAGACATGCATCCACCCCCACTGACTAGTCTAGTTCCACAACCAGGTTTGCTGTCAACAAACCCCAGGCCCATATTCCCATTGTCAATTTTAGAAACCACACCACCACCAACAGAATCAGAGCCTACCTTTGACCCAGCTCTATTCCTACCCACTGCACCAGTACCCATTCTTGGGGCAGCACTTGGTGAGGGTGAAGGCGCAGACTGAGTCAGCAAAAGAGGTGTTGTGTCTAGTACATGATCAGATTCTAAAAAGACAGAATCTCTTTCTAAAGGAACTGGTCGGCCATACCCAAAGGTCCCAAAAGTTGATGTGTCTCTCCGCTCCCTTTCTCTCGCTCGCTCCCTCTCCAGCCTCCCCCTTTCCCTCTCTCTTTCCCACTCTCGCTGTGCCCATCCTCTCTCCATCTCCCTCTCTCGCTCCCTTTCCCACTCCCGCTCTCGCTCACTATGACCCCATCCACCTTGGTCTCTCAGGTCCAGCTCGAGATCATGAGCTGATAGTTGGACCAGAGGGGCTCGGTAGGGGGAACGTTGAAGCTCATGGGGCGGGGACATTCTTAGGCTCTGTGTTTGGGAGTAATGTCTGGGTTGGAGGACATGTGGAGGTGAACAACGCAAACTCTGAGTTTGACTAGGACGAGGTTTGGCAGGTGAGAAGAAGACAGGAGTATGGTAACCAGATGAAAGGGGTGAGCCAGAGAAGGGTGATATAAGGGGTGATGTCAGAGAGGAGGACTGGCCTCCGGCGTGTGAATAGTGGGCTGGGTTCAAATATCCTCCTCCTCGGTCCATCATTTCATTTGTAGTGATGTCCAAACACTCCAGATGTTTTGGAGGAGTAAGAACTTTCCATGAGTGGCGGCCATCTCTACTCTTTGTGCTGTCCCCATGATGATGGTGATAGTGATGGGGGTGCTTCTTAGATGATGATGATGATACTCCTGGTGCTGAAAAGGAGGAGACAGCTGGTGAAACTGATCGGTTAAAATGTCCAGGCGATGAGCAGCCACCACCAGTATCCTGAGCCCCAAGTTTGAGTGAATCATAGATGGCCCTTTCATCCAGACGGCGAACGAATGAAGGGTTAGGAGTCAGAGAGCATGGCTGTGAATCGAACATTTCACCTGGGGACCTGCTGACCCTCAGGGAGCCACTGGCAGAGTAGAAACTCCCTTCACCGCCAACCTCTCGCCGCGTGGACCCTCCTGGGTGGTGGTGATGGTGGTGGCTGTCTATTTGTTGATTGATGCACATGGTGTCATAGATGGAACGCTGTGGTACGTATCCATCACCATATCCCCCTTCCATGATCCCATCTCGGCCTCTCACTCTTTCGCCGACACCATGTTTTTCCAGGCAACAGGAGCTCTTGCGGAAACAGCCTGGACGACTAAGTGGTTTGCCCATGTTTTGTTGGATGGCTGACGATGGGAAGGGTGAATGGGAGACACGTGGGAAGTTTGAAGCGTCAATTGTGAAGTCTTTTGGGTATCTAAATTTGAAAAAAGTTGTTAATATAAATTGCAGTTGAGTGGTAAATGAGCTAAACAGACTAGATTCTGTTGTAGGGGGTCCTGTCTTTGAAACATTTTAGTGGCCCAAAAAAGAAGCTTGACATTGGAGGACATATAAAGGCAAACACTTGTCCACTGTCTGTGTTGGTAGCGTTTTTGTTCTCCAATAAAACATGCTTTGTCCCTCCCATGTTTTTACAGCATGAGTTAATTATTATTTATTCATTATTATGGCTGTCTGCTTGAGCCAGTTGAGTTTTATTCCACCAGAGCGTTTTGGAATGTAGTCACGGATCACACAGTGGATGGAAGACTGGATGCAGTCAAAGCTTGTCTTCTGTTTGTTGATGAGAGCCGCCCATCTGTGAAAAACAAATAACTAAAATGATGCAGTATAGGTTGGAAGCATCTCTTCAGAATTCCATTTACGTATAACAGATAAGATATATAGATAAGATATGTATATACAGTAAATAAGAAAATATTCCATCAACTTTGATAATTTTGGATGTAACTGAATGGCAGTGTTTATGGTTTAGATACAGTAGATAGATAGATATTTTATTAATCTCCAAGAGAATTGTATGTTACATATGAAAAGTATCATTTCTGTTAAATTGACTAATAGTCTCTGTTTTTTAAACGCAAAATGAAATGTTGCCTTGGTGACTAATCTCTTATGTCATTGTAGAAATTATAGTAAATTATATACAGTGCAGTATGTACAGTATATGAACAGCCATGACAAGGACATTTCATGCCAAGGATAATGTTTCAGCAGGGAAAATAAGTATTTCATGATTTCGTAAGGTTTACAAACAAAGATATGAGCAGTCCAGAATTGTGTAGGGTGGGTTCATTTAAACAAAGACAAACAGAATGTAAATCAATCCCCCCAAAAAAGATATTATTATATTATATGGGCTACACAACCTTCACGATTGGCACAATAATTTCGAAATGAAGACATACTAGTAAACAGATGGCTCTGAAGAGCCAAGATTTCACCTGGTGATTCTGAGAAAGGTGAGAGATAAGCCCAGAATGGCATTGGAGGTGCTTTTAAATGATCTCAGGAGTCCAAGAACCAAATTCGCCAATAAAAGCCATTAGTAACATATGTAACACAGTAATGGATGGAGATCCTGCAGTGCCCCTGCTCAAGAAGACATACCTGTACATGAGTTTATCAATAAACAGCTGAATGATTCAGACAAGGCTTGGCCGAATTTGATGTGTTCAGATCAAAATTGATGTCTTTGGCATCAACTTGACTCAACATCTTTTTTACCAAAATCCCTCCTTTTTGCATCTGTGGTGGGCAACTACAACAAACGTCTGAGCTCTGAGCTCGCCAACACGGCTTTCTCCACCAGGTTCTAAGCTGTGTTTTGTATTGGGGTCGATACTTATTTCCCACTATCGAATACATATATATTTATAACCTTTGTAAAATATAATGTCAATGTTTCTACTTTTTTAACATTTGCCTTTTTCTGTTCAAATAAACCTACCATGTAAAAATTGTTAGGTCTTCGTAACAGGGTAAACTTCCCAATTCATGCAGGGATCAAATAGTTATTTCCCCCGCTGTATGTCCCATGAATGTTTGTATTGTATCTATGTTTGCTAAATTTACAAAGTCAAACAAAATATGCTCCAATTTCAAAACCACAATAGGAATCATCAACAAGATAAAGAGCATGAAGCCTTAATTAAATGTACATGCAATAATTTTACATCGTCATACAATTACAATAAATATGAAGAGCAAACGACCACAGTAAAATGAAACAAACAGACAATTCATTTAAAATAATAACAAAACCTTGAAATTATCTTAGACATTAATAAAGTATCTATCTATCATTAAATATTGATTAGTAGTATCAATAACAATGACTTTATCAGTATTGAATAAATATCAGTATATTGATATCAAAACTAATAATTGTACGGTATACAAGAGAATAATGAAATAATTGTAATATTTTGTTGATGTTGTTACAAAGATTTGTCTCTAATGTTACATTTGTTCACAAATACATTGATACAAATACTGTTTTGTTTGCCAGTGTTTTCTTCTGATTATAATCATAATTGCCAAATGAAAAGCAAAATGACAAAATCATTCAAAATTTTAAAAAAAAGTCAAGTAAAGGGTGTTAGTGTCAGTATTTACAGTCCAATACTTGGTATTGGATTGATATCAAAGCATTGCCCACCAGGTTTTCAGAGTAATGATGTCATCGCGTTGTGTTTTATAAGTACTGCTGGTGTGCGGGTGTGTGTGTGTGTGTGTGTGTGAGTAGGTAGTATTTGAACAGTATGTGCTGTTTTAGTAATTCTATGTTGAAAATGTCATCTGATGAGTAATACGTATTGACATGACCTCCAATTCATTCTATTGCTCATATTGTAGTGAGCTGCCAGACCTTTTCCTTGGCACAGTAAGTTCCATTTTGGGTTCTATGGTTATAATTTATGTTTCATCTTTGTTTGCCATCACTGGCAGCCTTCTGTGGTGGTACCACAAAAAACACAGAGAAGCCAAGTGAAAAAGCAAACCATGTAGAGTCGATCCTTAAGATGCTCACTGAGCTGGAGTCACATGTGATGACACTTTGGAAGTCCCACTGTATTGAAATTATTGTTTATTCTTATTCATATCTTTTATTTACAGTGGGGGGAAATTACGAATATGCTAAATGTATTTGGTGAACAAAATCAGCAATCAAATACTTATTTTCCTCACTTTACTGGTCATGTTCCACACAATTGTAATTATGTTTGTTAAAGACAAATATGTTTTGTTTTCAAATTTCAGTAATATTTAAAAATACAATTTGTCATGTACACATTTTGTTCAATACAAAACTTCTCAAATTGAATTTTTTCTACTCAAAAGTGTACTATGTTAGGATATTTGGAGTTCTGATGATATCTGGATTTGACCATCGTCACATTAGGTCACAATTAAATTGTGAAAACACTAAAACAAAAAATGCCCTGCGATTGGCTGGCGACCAGTTCAGGGTGTACCCTGCCTCTCGCCCAAAGTCAGCTGGGATAGGCTCCAGCATACCCGCGACCCAAAGCGGCATAGAAAATGGATGGATGGATGGATAAAAACTGAGACAAATAAAATGACACAGGAAACACAAGATGATAAGCATATTCCATAGAAGTCCTTGGATTAACGTTCTAATTCATGCATTAGTAGATGAGTTCTCCACCATCAATGAGCTTAATTATATTTTAACAACATCTATTCGTCATTCTGCCCTCCACCCAGTTGCCTCTCAGCATCTCTCTTTCTGTCACTTCCCCAGCCACCTGCTGTATTTTGCTTTAGAATTTTTTAATGAACCTAAATCCAGCCTCTATCCCATCCGGGGTAATCCATCGCCCTTTTGGATCAAACCAGCACACGTATTTGTTCCTCTTACCGGAATTGTGCCGATGCCGTTCCTCTGTGCATCTCACATCTTGATCTTGACCGTTGTTTTTCTCTTTTTCAGACGCTTGTACGGCTCTCCACCTTCTCTCTCTCTCGGCTGTGAATCATGCCTTCTGTCAGAGGAAGGGTTTTTTTTTTTGACAAGCGCTCTCTCTGCCAACCAATACACCAACGCAAACCCTTCTCCTCCTCTCCCATTTTCTCCCTCTCTCCCCCTCTCCCTCTCTTGTAGCCGTTCTTCTCCTCAATTCCACCTCACTCGACTGCTCACTCTCCCTCTCATTTGCACTCCATGCAGCTTGGGGGTTAGAAGCGCTGCAAGACACCAACTTTTTCCTCCATCTGTCTGGTTTTGCCATCATTTCTCCATATTAACGGGAGCTGTGCTTCCTTCTCTTATATCCCACTATATTTAGTTTGACCTCCTATTGGGATTCCTTTTGGGAAAAACAGCAAGAGCTTTTGAAACTATATGAGATAACAGAGTATACGATGTCTATCTCTCTATCAATCAATCAATCAATCAATCAATCTATCAATCAACCAATCTATCTATCTATCTATCTATCTATCTATCTATCTATCTATCTATCTATCTATCTATCTATCCATCTATCTATCTATCTATCTAACAGCTCCCACACACTTTTTCTTGTCTCAGTCCCTCTTGTAGCCTTCTCAGCTTGCCCTCTACCACCCACTCTTCACCTCTGCATTAATGCAACATGCATCGCTGTGGAGGCGGCAAAGGTAGTTAGCACAAGCGGCAGCAGCCACTGTGTTGGACACACACACAAAAAAAACGAACCACATCCAAGCAGAGAGAGCTTGTTTGAGTGACAAAAGCAGTGAAATCACCACAACGGCATTTGTTTCAGATGATTTGCTTCAGGCTCTAAAAGGTATCAAAGAAATGCTAGTAAGGATTTAGGGAGAAGTGGACCAAAATTCTAATAATGGGCTTATAATTAGAGAATATAGATAATGACAATGCAACCTGTAGACTGGTGGTGTTCTGTTACATGCATTCTTAATCAGATTTTTTATGTACATTTCTGATTTACGACACAGAAGAAATTAAAAGGGAAGGGACAGGAAGTCTTGGAGAAACCATTTTACTTGGAGTAAAATAGTAAAGAGTATGCAGAACACATACACGTTTATATAAGTGTGTCTACATTTTTAGCCTCAAAAATAGAACTTAGCTAAAAGTACGGCTGCTGACTCAAAAAACTGATGCACTCACAAAAAATGATGCACTCTTGAAGCACAGCCTGTTGTTTTTGTTTGTGTGATTGACACAGGGACAGACTGACTCATACTGTTCATTGTTGTATTTGTATGGATATACTGTATAAGTACAGTATACAGTGTAACTCCACTGGTGATGATTTAAGGAGGACAGGATAGACGATAGAATCAAGCAAACAGAAGCGAGAGACAGCTCAGTCAACAAAGTGGAAGGCAACAGCCTGAAGAATACCAATGGAATGAGGACAACCTCCGTCCTGTATTCATTACTGGTCTAACGGTCGCTTTAGAGCAGGCGTCTCAAACTCGTGCCATGGAGGGCCGAGACACTGCAGGTTTTCTTTCCATTTTTCACTAAAGCAGTTGCTTTAATTGATAAGCACCTTCCCTCAAATTGAAGGAGGTGTTGATCATTCTAATCACCTGCTCTAGTGACTAGCTGGAATGAAAACCTGCAGGGTCTCGGCCCTCCATGGCACGAGTTTGAGATGCCTGCTCTAAAGCATGAGTTATCAGTGAGAGAGAAAACCAGCAGTCTCAGCTTTAGGAATATCTGTATCTGTATCTGTTCACCCACCTGAGGTATTGGTATCCGTATCTGTACTTGGAATGGGCGGGGCATAAACTCAAAGGGGGTGTTGTTTTACTGGATGTGAGTAGGGCTTAAATTTGTGCCATTTTTTAAGTATGAAATCGACATGGATTGATCAAAAGTTGCTATATTTATCTTTATTTGAAAATTATTTACAGAACAGCCTCAAAATTAAGATTCAAATTGTGTGTGTGTGTGTGTGTGTGTGTGCGTGTGCGTGTGTGCGTGCGTGTGCGTGCGTGTGTGTGTGTGTGTGTGTGTGATCTGAAGGAATTTTTAATGATCTGCGTGAAGTTGGTGATTCATGCCAACATCCAGTGACGGCCAACGGGGAAATACTTGTTCAGTGTATTATTCTCAAAATCTCACATTCAGTGCAACGAGCAAAATTTTCCAACTGACTTACAGTATATCACCAGCCAAACAGTGGCAGAGCCAGGAAATGTTGATTAGACGAAACCATTACTCACATAGGGGTGGCAATAAGTTGATACCTGAAATGTCTCTACGTAGCTCCAGTACTGGTGGGGTGGCCGGAGAGCGACCAGTGGTTGCCACAGTCACCATTGGCCACCACAAGGCTCCGCCACTGCAGCCAAATTAGACGTAAGCAGAAGGTGTAAAAAATACAGGGAGTGACCGACGCAACATGAGCCATTTACAGCTTAGTCGTGTCAAATGCACCACGTATGTTACAAAACAAGTTTACCAAGTAACTTTAGGTACAAGCTTAATTGAGGAAAACCTAAAAAAAAAACTTGTATGGAGCGGAAGCAGTGACCAAGGTGACGCTATTGTATCAAATGCACCGTATACGTTATGAAACAAACACGTTTGCCAACTAACTTGAAATATCATACAAGCAGAAATGGAGCAAAATAGAGAACGAGAGCTGAAGTCAAGCCAAGCAAGCAGAGAGTCTGTATTGTGTCTGTGTGTGAAAGAGTGAGAGGCATTGCTCCGCTCGATGGCTGTAGCGGTCTGCTTAGGGAGGAGCGGTTGCTGTGTGCGACTGGCCAATCACAGCGCATGAAGAGTGAATACATAATGAATACATACCCAATGTGGATTTTCCTTCATCACAATTACAGATAATGTTGAGGTGGACTATTTTCATGCTCGTACTCGGCAAAAACTATCATAATTATCCGTAACGGATACTCGTCTAGAACGAGTATCCGGCTCATCGCTACTCATACAGCCTAGTAACTGTAAGCGTCCACACAGGCGACCGGCTCAGTGAACGGCTTAAAAGTTGAGCGTCCTGACCAAACCTTGTCCTTATTCCGCAGTCGTATTTCCTTAACCACCAGAGCATGCCACCACACCACCAACCCCAGTCAGCCCACCACTCAGCATGCACAAGAAGAGCCAATGCAGCTCGGACGAGCTACAGTAGATGAACCCCTGTAGAACGGAAACTGTGACTACCGGCAGCTGAGAGTTTTATTATGCAGGTCCACAGCATTTCCAATTTATTTGCCCTTAGCAGTTAAACTTCCACACCGGTCAGTGGAGGTGGGCTTCGTCGCGGAATAATTTAGTTTACAGAAATTCCCTCCTTACCACATGTCTCTGGCTGCCTAGGTCTTGTTCAACAGTCAGTCGCTAACCATGTCAGCCCTGGTACACTCAGGAGCAGACTCTAACTTCATAGATGTCCAGCCGGGAGCCAGGCTTGGAGTACAGCTAAAGCCTCTGGAGAGCAGCATCGCCGCAGAAGCACTGGATGGTCACCATTTGTCCACAATCACTCACCAAACTTAAACAATAACTCTCCTTCTTCCTTCAAACCATAAGAAGAAGCGTTCCCTTTTGGTCTTACAAACCTTCCAGAACCCCTTTCTTCTTGGTTTTCCATGGCTTAACCAGTAAGGGGGTAAAATTACAAAGATGGATCAGGGGATCAAACAAGATTTTTAGCTGGAAATGGTACAGCAGTGAGGCATTACTAGTCTTGCTAAACACCAAGGCCCAAAAAACAGCCAGACGCATCTGTTGTGCAAACTGGTGCACGGTGAATTGTAAATCCATGTCAACCAAGATATGATCAGCATAGGAACACTCCAAACTTTTTATTCTGGCACCAGCAAATATTGTGAGTTTTGTTGTATTATTGTGTTTTGTGATTATTTATTGTTTGTTCCACTGTGTTACATTGTCTTATATTGTTGTATTTGTATATTTTTAAATTGTTCATAATAAATTGTGCTTGACTGTATTCTAATTCCAATCATCACCAAATTAAAGGCAAAATCATTCAGCAATACTGTTCTTCCATCCATCCATTTTCTTCCGCTTATCTGAGGGCGGGTCGCAGGGAAGCCCAGACTTTCCTCTCCTCGGCCACTTCATCCAGCTTTTCCCGGCGGATGCCGAGGCGTTCCCAGCGTGTCCTGGGTCTTCCCCGATGCCTTCTACCGGTTGGATGTGCCCTAAACCCCTCCCCAGGGAGGCGTCCGGGAGGCATCCTAACCAGATGCCCGACCCACCTCATCTGGCTCCTCTCAATGCATCTTTTGTATTTGATGAATGGAATTCTTCAAAACACTGCACCAGGACAAGGACCATACAGTATGGCATAGAGGACATCATACCGGAGCTGGGATGATTGTGTTGCGCAGCGTCTTTGCTCCATCCAGTGGCAGTTTGCTGCAGGTGAAACTCCACAAACATACACTGAGCAGTGCATGGTGTATCACTAATGGTGACAGGAAGCAGCTGCAGAGTCAGCTTGTGCTCACTGCTTGGTGTGGATGTGTGCATTTGCTTTGACCACACATGCATGACAAAGTATGTTTCCAGTGGTTTACTTGACAGGAAATGGAACACAATTACAAGAAACAAAATGTGAGAGTTTATTTCACATAGAGGTGGGCAATAATGCAGATTTTGGTATTGATCCAATACTCATACCAATACCTTTTTACTATTTATCTGTCAAGATCATTAAATGACTTTGTGATTTTTTATCACGATTCCAACCTGAATAATGTACACAAACGAATTTGTGAACAATTTCATACTAAATACAACAACCAAAGACAACACTAGACAGCATTTGGATGTCGTTTTCTGGGCTAAATCTGGTCGGTTCATCATTGCCTTGATTGGGCTGAGTTTATTCCAGCAAATTAAAAATACAGCCCAAAAAGAGATGCTTTTCAACCAAATTTAGACAAAAAAGGGACGTCTTTATCGGGACGTATTTTTACCTTTCACTTTTCAACCAAATCTAATCAATTATGCTAATGATGTCTTTTCAACATATTATTAACCAAATTTTGCTGGGTGGGATGTGACAGTATCAACAAAATATTGCAGGGTTTCCCTTATTGCCCTTTATTTTATACACATGATTGTGCAAAATAAAGTCAACAGCAAAAATTACTATTGGCGCTCTCAAATCCTTTTTCCCTCCCAAGGCCTCCTGAGTCCAATAACTTATTTAGCGTTTGTAAATATCAACAGTGGAACAATACTGTACAAACAAGATCTTTGTGAAAATGAACGTACAGGTTCATATCACTCCGATACTGATACTACACTTAAGGCACCGGTGTCAAACACAAGGCCCGGGAGACAGTTTTAAGTAAAGGGATATCAATTTTGGAAATGTGGGCCTTTATTTTTTTCAAAACATAACATAGAGTTAGAAAACCCCAGTTTTTGCATGTGTACTGCCCTTGAACGCACCTTCTTTTAACCTCGCTGTACAGATGTTTCCCCTTTTCCTTCTCCTCATATTTGATCCCAATCGCAGATACTATGTGGGAATGCAAAAGGTAAGATTTGACGACCTTACTAAGTGCTAATGTGTGTATTTGTTTGGTACACAACTTTTCTGTAAACTAAGTCCAGGCTCGTGCTGCTGGATGGTGGGTCTGTACTCATTTCATGCTTTTAATTTGATGTTGTTCTTGTTTGACAGAATACATCATAAATAAGGTAAATGAGTAAATACTGTAAATTATTAAATCAATGTAGAGGTGTTTTACTTACCAATGTGTTGATGATGCTCGCGCTGTTAGCTCTTCAGCCATGGTCACATTGACATAAGCCCCCAAAGAGCCGTCCTCGGCAATGCCTACCGTTAACTAGCAGCACGTATCCATATTTTAGCGGGCAGTTCAAAGCAAAAAATGGCTCACATCTAAAAAAAAATACACTTGTTAGTTGGGACACTTTTTGGACAATTTTAAAAAAATACCGTCAGCTTCAGTACCTTCTGGCTTTTCTCTGGCAAGTCAACATAGTCCTTGACAATTACAATCAGAGTGACAGTAGACAGAAATAACTTAGACTAGACTTTGACTAAATTGCAACAGCCATCTGCCAGGGCTTTGAAGCTAAATTTACCAATCAAAATATTTTGTTTTTGTCCATTTCTGCTCAATATTTGTTCCTGCTTGTGGCTCCACAGTCACCGCTACTTCCTCAAAATAGGGTGTGGGCGGAGAGTCATAAAGGACGTGCGTTTTAATTGCGTGTCAAAAAAATAGTCCCATTAAAGGAAGTTTCTGTTAATGGCTAACTTTGACAATATACCACATATAAATATATAAATATGATTTTCTTCTTTTTACTTTAGTGTATTAATTGTTATATATTTTATTTTATTATTGATTTGTATTTCTTTTGTATTAATTATGATTATTTAATGCAATGTAACATTTTTTTATAAGATTATACTGTACTGTAGGGATGCCCTGCATTTGTCTTTTTGTGGGTTGCAGTGCTGGGCAACCCCTGTGCTGTGATGTGTGCAAACTTAAGTAGGAAAAATCTCTCAAAAACCTCTTTGGCTGAGTAAAGAAAAAAAGTGTGTGGATAAGACGTTGGATAAGAAAAGTAGGGTGGGGGTGAAGGCCGGAATGAAAAGCAATGGGTTTTCATGGCAATGTAAAAGGAGGAGTTCGAAAAGGAAGGAAGGGAAGGGGCAACATGGAATGGGCGTGCCAGAGAAGGAGGAAGCATGAAGTTTTACATTCCACAGTGTGAGGTTGGACGCATCTGGAAACCTTTAAAGGACATGGGAGTGGATAAGAAGGGATTGGAGGAGGAGACAAACCTTGCAGCTGTTTATTCAACAAATGCTCACATTACTAACTGACTTAGACAAGTTTGTATTTTACGCTTCAATGACGCAACAAGAACAGAAAAGTGGATATTACAAAAATATAAGACACGGATGCTCGACAAGAGTGTTGCTGGGGTTTGACCACAGCAGCCTCTTCCTGCCTTACAGTTCATGAAGTTGAAGCAAGCGCTGACACACTGACAATGATTTTTCCCTCTCATAAGTCGACACAGGACTTAACGGAGGAAGAGCCAGGGAGGGGTGCACAGTCAACAGGAGGCGGGTTTTGGGTGAAGCTGAGAAACAGACAGAGAGAGGAAGAGACAGAGAGACTGTGTAGTCCAGCAGTCTTAACAACGTAAGACGTTATAATGGAGGCCAGCGTTGATTTTCAGGAAAAAGGGTGAGTTTGGTAGAAATTTAAATTGGTGAATTTGTCGGAAAAGACCCAGAAGCCATATTTTGTCGAGAGTAGAGGAATTTTGTGTCATTGAGAGGAGGGGGTGGTCAGCAGCAAAAACAGATGTGACTCACTTACTAATAAGTAGGTCAGTGGCTAATAATAATAGCAGGACTGATTTTGGTATGGTGTAATTCTATTTTCATTTTTATTGTCCTCAAATCAAGTTTGTTACATGTGATCTGTGGCAAGACGAGTAAATTGTCTCCGCACAGAAATGTTGACAAGAACTTTGGCGTCTCGTGCAGTGAAACTACAACACGCCATGTCGGAGAGATGTCAGAGAAGTGCGGAACGATTGCTTTTAGCAACATCAATGTGCAAAATGTATCAAAAAAACAAAATGTGGCCCCTGCTGGAAGAAGTTTGGATAGCTCCGTGTTGGACACCACTAAAAATAAAAATAAAATAAATACATGAATTCATTCATATGTTAACCCTGTGTAGCTTTGTGCTTGACCTTAAATGGTTAAGTCCCTCAGTGATGTACAGGAAACATTTCAGCATGTGGTTGTTAGGTGACGGTCATGTGACCGTCCAAGGATACCCAAGGCTGCTCTAAACTAGCTTATTTTCATCCATCCATCCAATTGAAATATAGAGAGAACTGTTTAAAGCGTAAATTTGTAAATGTTTTATATTCCCAAATGACAGATGTGATGATTTTTTTTAACAAAAGGACTTTCTAGCTTTTCTGTTGTCTTCTAGTCTTGTCAATCTGCTGAATGTGGTGGTATCTGTTTTTTCTGCTTCCTTATGTCCAACCACATTTGATTATACAAAACCAGGACACTCGGACCAGCAATGAGATACTCAAAGTTTCCTTAGAATTTCAGTATATTTAAAGTATGCCTCGTCAGTATGGCTTTATTATATAAAAAAATACTACCTATAATCAAAGGCACAAATTGCAAAGGAAGAAAAAAATGGCATGAAAATGACTCCAAAAAAAGAACAGAATAAGAATATTTGGTCAAATGCCTGTTAAGTTTTGGAATATAACCAATATTTTTTGGAAAGAACTTGGGAATTTGACACACCTTTGTGCATGATGTCACTAATTTGATGAGACTTTACAAGCATGCATACAGTAGTGTTAAAAATAATAGCAGTTCAATGTGACTAACCAGATTAATCCCTGTTAATAGTATATTTTTATTGCTACGTGGCAAACAAGTTACCAGCAGGTGCAGTAGATTCTCAGAAAACAAACAAGACCCAGTATTCATGATATGCACGCTCTTAAGGCTGTGCAATTTGGTCATTAGTTGAAAGGGATATGTTAAGAAAAATAGCAGTGTGACATTCAATCAGTGATCAGTGATCAATTTTGTGGGAAAAAAACATGTGGGAATGAGACCCCTATTTAAGGATGAAACCAGCACTTGTTGAACATGCATTTCTCTTTCAAAGCCTCAGCAAAACAGGTTGTCAGAGCCATTTTACAGAAGAACAGCATACTTTGAATGAAAAGTTTATTGGAGAGGGGAAAAAATGTTGGCAGTTAGCTAAAATTATCTCCAACGCCTTAAAATGGAGAACAAAACCAGAGACATGGCAGAAAACAGAAGACAACTATCAAAATGGATCGAAGACTAACCAGAATGGCAAAGGCTCAGCCGATGATCAGCTCCAGGATGATCAAAACAGTCTGGAGTTACCTCAATGTACTGTGACAGAAGACGTCTGTGTGAAGATAATCTATTTGCAAGAATCCCCCGCAAAGTCCCTTTGTTAAATTGTTCTTTTTGGATCCAAGGGCCACAGACGTTTGTGAGACGAACCTCAAACTCTGAATTCAAGCCAAGATGTGCAAGCATCAAGATATGGGCATGATGTCCTTCTATGGTGTTGGGCCTATTTATCGCAAAGCAGGGTCATGGATCAGTTTGCATATGTCAAAATACTTGACGAGGTTATGTTGCATTATGCTGAAGAGGACATGCCCTTGAAACGGCTGTTTCAACAAGAAAATGACCACAAACACGCTAGTAAACAAGCAACATCTTGGTTCCAAAACCAACAAAATTTATATTATGGAGTGGCCAGCCCATTCCCCGGACCTTAATCCAATGGATAACTTGTGGGTGACATCAAAAATGCTGTTTCTGAAGTAAAACTAAGAAATGTTAATGAATTGTGGGATGTTGTTAAAGAATCTTGGAGTGGAATAAGAGCTAAAAGGTGTCACAAGTTGGTTGACTCCATGACACACAGATGTGAAGCAGTCGTAAAAAACTGTGCTTGTACAACTAAATATTAGTTTAGTGATTCACAGGACTGCCAAATCCTAGAAACACAAAAGTTTGTAGCAAATAGTTTTGAGTTTGTAAAGTCAGCGGCAGACACTGCCCCCCTTTCAACTGATTGCCCAGTTACACAGCCTTAAGAGCACGCATATCATGAATGCTGGTTCTTGTTTGTTTTCTGAGAATCTACTGCACCTACTTTGTAAAAACAAACACCACTGTATCTTATTTATATATTTTCCAGTGTATCTTAATGCATATCAAATCTATTACCTCAAAATGATTTAGATCCCTACGAATTATAGATAAAAACTATCTGTGATTAATTGCAATTAATTATGAGTTAATATGGACATTGTGTGTCCTTGTGCGTCGACTTTGTAGATCATCGTTTCCACCGCGAAGTTCCTTTATGTACTGTAAGATGGCAGCTTTCATTATGGGATCACATCGAGTATACACTGCGTGCAACTTGATTATGTATTAAAAAGTCTTTAGCAGGACTGTGCAATAGGGATGCGCCAATCGATTGGTGGTTTTCCGTAAATGCCTTTCAAAACCGTGCGGCGGGACATGACACATGTCCTGACAACACAAACATGACATGAATGTGTATGTGTGCTGTGTCAAGTAGGCAGCGTATTGCCACAAGAATCTACGACATTGGTCTTTAAAACCTCAACGACTTCTGTTTGACAGCAACACCAATTGATGCCAGTATGTTTAGTCATTTCGTTGGCAAACCTAATTCTCTTCAAACTCTCTTGCATCTCTCTTTACATACTTTGCCAAACTGCGGCAGCAGCTAACTGGCCAGCTAACTAGAATTATCTGCTCAGTATCTCGTCTTCCGACTCCAAATGTGACTTTTTACCAGAGTGACATTTTGTTTTTAAAATAAACAAGCAATGCTGTTAGTTTGGAGCTTGTTTTTGTCCCACGGGGAAGTGTATTTTGTTTCAACCAGGTACATAACTTTTCCAAGTGGCTAATGTTGTCAATATATTATTTATGTCTTGTCCTATTTTGGCAAAACACTGAAACTGTCAGGGAATTTGTTTAAGAAAACAATGGTGCACTGTCACCAAATGCATCATGGGCCGAAAATGCACACAGGAGACTTGTCTCTTGAGCAGAACTTGTCAGCATGGAATTTATAACCTTCTATTTGTCCTTCACAGCCACGCCAGCACTCTGACAGGGGCACACACTCCTCACTCGTTACCCCTCTCGCCTCCTTCCATGCCCTCCTCGCTCCCCCCTTCAAGGCCGGGCCGACCCAAACCGCCACCTCCGATCGTGAAGACCTGCCAGCAGCCTATTAGACCTCCTCTACCCCCCTCTACTCTATCACTCCCTCCCGTCTCTAAACCGAGTCCCACACTACCCTCTAATCCGCCTTCTCCTCTCTTCACCAATACATCTCCCTCTTCTCTCCCACCGCCTCTCTTTCCTATCCCCCTCTCTGTGTCTCCCTCGCCTACCCTGCAGACTTCTAGCCTGGGTGAGCTCCCCCCCTCTTTAACTCCTCTTCATCCATCCTCAATCCAAGCAGTGTCCCCATCCTGCCCACCTCCCCTCCCTGTAATCCAACCATCCTCTCCATCTCCTCCACTGCTGAGCTTTATAGATCAGCTGGTAGATAGTGCTTCCGTATGGTTGACCAAAGAACTGAGCCAAGAGCAAGTCGCTTGCATCCTGGAAAACGAGACTTCAGGGGTAAGACATTCAAATGTTCGCAATATAGAAATACAGTCTACTGAGCTCGTGCTCTCCACGCTTCTGTTCTAAGTTGAAGACAGTGAAGCATGGTGGTGCAAGCATCATGATATGGGCATGATGTCCTTCTATGGTGTTGGGCCTATTTATCGCGTAGCAGGGATCATGGATCCGTGTGCATATGTCAAAATACTTGAAGAGGTCATGTTGCCTTATGCTGAAGAGGACAAGCCCCTGAATGGGTGTTTCAACAAGACAATGACCCAAACACACCACTAAACGAGGAAAATCTTGTTATGTTGTTATGTTATGGAGTGCCCAGTGACCCGGACTTTAATCCAATCGAGAACTTGTGAGGTGACATCAAAGATGTTGTTTCTGAAGCCAAACCAAGAATTGTTAATGAATTGTGGAATAACAGCTGAAAGGCGCCACAAATTGGTTGACTCCATGCCACACAGATGTGAAGCAGTTATACAAAACTGTGCTCTTACAACTAAATATTAGTTTAGTGAGTCACAGGATTGCCAAATCCTAGAAACAGAAAAGTTTGTACAAAATAGTTTTGTGTTTGTTAAGTCACCGGCAGACACTGCTATTGTTTTAACACCAACAACTAATTGCCTAATTGCAAAGCCCTAAGAGTGTCCATATCATGAAGGCTGAGTCTTGTTTGTTTTCTGAGAATCTACTGCACCTACTGGTAACTCGTTTGCCATGTATCAATAAAAATATACTAATACACTACTTTACAGTGATTAATCTGGTTAGTCGCAATGCACCTGTTTTTAAACACTACTGTATATACTATGCGTTAACAGCGGAGTACCCATGAATGGACCTCACACAAGGGATGTGCCTGCAAATTGGAATATATGATGTTGGAAATGCCGTGCTGTTGATGTGTTCAGGTCAGAATAAAGTTATAAAAGGGTGTCAGACTCCATGTGACTCTGTGGGGACTTTACACTGTGTCCCCTTCTGCCGTCATAACAGAGCAGTGTGGCTTATCGTGATGTGCATGCATTCATTACAGACAAAATCTTGAATGGGATTCAATATTTTAGATATTGCGTTATTCTTGACACTAAATAGTTTACAACGTCTCTTTTTAGGAAGGTGTAAGGATGCAGAAAGTAAAGTACAAGGATACAAACAAGTGCAACATTAATTGTTAAACTCGTTATTAATAGTTGCATCTTGTAATCCCGTTCCCCATGTCTACTAAACAAAGGCACACTGGTTCTTACCCACTTGGTTTAGTTTCCAAAAAGAAGACTTTAACCCCGGAAGAGGGTTTTGAAGTTCACCTTGGCACCAGGCTGGACTGCACTATGTTTGTTTACTAAATTGCAAGGCAGTTACACTTCCTGTCCTTCACTTCGTGTGTTTCGCGTGGTACGTTCCTGTACCGTATAAGTATATATTTAACATAAACAAATACTGCCGTATTTAAATATGCTTTCTACAGCCTGGTCTATATTTGGCGTTGTAACCTCTCACTCTGGTACTCAAAGGCGTTCCTGGTTCAGAGTACTGATGACCAAAATATGATACTGTCAGTGCGCTCGGCAGAGAAGCAGGAGGCATCACCTGTACAACACCTGAAGGTCAAGCAGCACAATACACGTACGTTACCATTTTTGAAAATTACAGTACAAGGCTCACTAAAACAGAGAATTAAAAACACTTCTAATTGTGTTTTACTCAGTTCTTCACTTAGACGGTTCCACTCTCGTTTTTGATGACATCTACAAACTCGTCTCCTTCTACTGTGCCAGCAGGTAAAACACACAAAAACACTGTTCACTCTGGAAAGCGTGCGCCTCCAGATGTAAAGAGTACTAAACAAACAAAATGTTGAGACACACCTCTAATTAAGGCTTTGAAAATGCTGCCCACAGACTACACAAACTGGTTAGTATCATGTTAGACATCTGACAGATCAGCAGTGATGTAGCAGTAATAAGAAGTAATTGAAGGTTCTCACCGTGCTTCACTACCCATTTAACATTCTCCGTAAACATTTATGGAGTAAAGTATCTGATGTGTTACTCATTTTGGGACCTTTTTGTGTTTTGCAGCATCTCGGTACTTTACGATGCACTGCATTTTGCCGTACTTTTCATTGGGGACGCGTTTATGCATTCTAAAGACCAGACGTAGGTATTAAGGCCCTCAAATTGAGACAAGCCACTAAATAATTATTAATAAGGCCAAAACGAGCCATTGATATCTTTCGTCTGGTTATTATGCTTTACGTCTGCACCGGTGACATTATTGTACACATTTGTGGTGCCATTCTCAACTTGGTACTCACATTTGAGTCGCCAGTGTCATGTCCTCATGTATATACCTGCTCAGTAACACTGTCATTTTTTGTTATTAAATCCAATCAGGGACATCTTGGCTGCACCGCTGAATTTACCCCCAGCCATTACAAAGGCAAATCAGAGAGAGGAACTGGACATTATTTCTGCTATGGGTACAGGTAAATACAGTAGCTCCATGCTATTTATAGGGTTTGCCTGGCAAGACTCCCAGAAATAACATGAATAATGAATAATTGTGACACTTTAAACCTTTTAATATGCCTCTGACAATAATTTTTAATTATCTGAGCTTTACACATTAAAGTCATAGATGAACTTTTTTGACATGAAGTTGTATGACATCCCGATCAAAAAACATTAGCTTGTAAACAAGGTTGTTATAGGCAGCACAAATTAGCTACTAGAGCTAGTTCCTACATGGGATGCTGGAACAGAAGAACTAGTGGTCAAAATGATCATGATATATTATGCATTTGGATATAGTTTTAAGCAGTACAGTAATGTGTACTTTAAGTCAAAGAAAAAAAAAATTTTATGAGACGTTTGGGTACCCTAAGCATTTGCCTGGGATTGCCCTATGGTAAGTACACCCCTGCCTGACTTACTGGTTTGGGTTTTTTGTAAAAGGATAATATCAGGCCATAAAATCTAACTAGCAATACTGTGCATGGTTGCGCTGTTTTCATTTAAAAAACCATCATATTCATGTTTTATATGATTTTTTTTTCGTATGCATGGGAGACAGCTAATAATAACATGCAAATGAAAATTTGATGTAGATATAGATTATGCATTTACCATTGTATACATTTCAGACTTCTGGACCTCTGATATGAATGAGAAGACAACGAGCCAGAATGTGGATTTGGATCAAAGCCACAAAAATTACATGTATGTCAACCCAATCGCTTTGGAGCAGAAACCCAACAAGCAGCCAAAAGACTTTGCCGATTCCAAACCAAAAATCAAAACCCCTCAAAGCATCGTATTCTCCTTACTTAATGGAGAAACTCCAGAGGTTAAGAGGCAGATCACAATCATGCCTAATCAAGACTCAAAAATCAAGCGTCCTCCTCCCAGGCCCCCCAGCTTGGGCATGGGCTCTGGGACAGGCCTCCTCTTTTCATCTTCCTCCTTGGACAAAAGTTCCCCTTCTTTGACCTGTGAAGCTGACAGAATGGAAGAAGGAAGAATAGGGGGAGGGGACAAAGAAGTCAGGAAGTCAACGTTGACATCACCCCCTCCACTAAGGCCTCCTGCTCCCGCGCAGAATCGAGCCGGGCCCCCTCTGCCCCCTGCACCTCTCCGGCACAACACCTCCAGGAACAGTAGTGATGGAATAGAAAAGGAAGAAAAATGTATGAGGGGAACCGAAACAGAAGGATTGAGAGAGGAGGAGAAAATACTGCTGGATGACAACGTTGAACGGTTGAACAACATATCCACACAGGTGCCAAAAAAAGAGAAAGTGAAAAGTAATGAAACAAGTGTGAGAAAGGAGAAAGAAGGTGACAAACAATTTCGCCCTCAGTCTGTACTGAATAGATCCACTCGACCAGTGCCTCAGCCAAGGAAGAAACTATTGCCTCCAGAGACCCTTGTGAGTCCCAGCCAGGCTCTATCAGGATTAGCCAATCAGAATGCTGGGATGAGAGGAGGCCCTCCCACCCCGGCAAGACGGTCAGACGTGTCACTGTTTTCTCCTCAAGGGGGCGCTGTGCTTGGAACTGATCCTGACTCCTACTCTAATAGCAGCACTGAAGAAGAAGGAGAGCTGAACCAAGAGCAAGATCAGAACTCTAAGTAGGTCAATATCAGCAAAAATGTATGAAAGACAAGCATTTACAATACAGGTGGTCCTCGGGTTACGGCGTTCCGTGTTACGCCATGTCGTGGCTGCAAATATCATTACATAAATCCATTAAATAATAATTTCATTAATTAATTTGTTTTTTGGTACAACACTAGACTTCCTCAAAAAATAGTTATTGCACAGGAAGCACAGAGTGGGTTGTTCCACTGCACAAAACCGGACGGCTGGGCTTTGTCCCGGCCATCGGACGCTGAGCGTCTCTGGGAGTCTATGAGGCAGGCCCGGTCACTCGGCTTTTGTATGATGATTGGATGATCTGTCTGATGTGGAATCCCTTTTGATGGTAAAATGAGCCAATCAGCGATCTTGAAATATAAGCATCCACCCAAACATTTTCCAGGTTTTTCTTTCAGTTGTTTTGAATTGCTCTGGAGACAAGATTCCCCAGTGAATTTGTCTAGGAGTGGAGGGTAGAATTTGCATACAAATAAATACATAATTTACTTTTTGCACTTCATTATGGCCACCAGGCAGTACGCCGACTATTAACGGGGCAGCATATAACAGAGAAAGGAAGGTGAAAGTGAAATGGAATTAGACATTGTGGAATGCTTAGTGGAGAAATAAACATTTGCTGCATGCCCTTTTCAAGTTGCCCAAATGCTGTGACTATCATGAAGGATAAAGATGATATTTTGAACATATGAAAGGATCTTGAAATGGAAGGGAATAACTAAGCAATGTAGAAGTCTCATTAGTAAGACTTCCTCCTCCCAATAAGCCCGTCGCTCCCTTGCAACGCCCCTTCCATTGTGTAAAATAAGTTTTGTCTTTTATATGATTATTTGGTAAAATATTGTATTTAATCTTTCTATTACAATCACTAAAGTGATTGACTTCGTTCTTAAAGATAGATAGATAGATACTTTAATAAACTCCAAGAGAATTTTAGATATTATTTATCTTTAAAGTAGGATTTGTTCCTAATCCGAGGACTGCCTGTAATGCAACATTTTTGTGACATATTTATATATACATATATAAAGTTATATCTACATATAATTTGAATCTAATTTATTATCTGTACTATGTCACATATAGATTTGTATCTGCAAATTACGTATTTCATGAATAATTTTAAACAATGCCGTCAGTCGATTGCAAGTGAAGTAAAATGAAGGGAACACAAATGCTCACGTTGGGCAAAGTTTGTACCTCCATGATTGCAAGTTGCCAAATAATGCAATCATGGACACGTTAACTTAGACCAAGATTAACAAAGCAATTGATAAGTCGTGTTGTTTGGGCTTTATGAAGTGTCAAAAATGTAGTGAATATATAATAGTATATACAATAAGTGCATCCTGTTATTTTGACTTCCCCAATGCACATTCCCAGGCACATTGCAAAACACTACTTGCATATTAGAAGGGTGAGACGTGGACTTGACTGTACCTCTCTTATTAGTAACCCCTCAGAGAGTCGTAGCGTCCAAGTCAAGCGAACATCAACCACCATTATGTTGGACAAAGCTCGTTCCCGCCTGTCTACTGTTATTACCGGCCTCATCAGTCACGACCGTCGCCTCTCACAACGCATTGTGGAGCTGGCCAGGGATCCTCTGAGCTATTTTGGTAACCTGGTAAGACGAACTTACCTTGAGTTATACTGCTCTTGTTTTTAAACATCCAACACGTACTGTAGAATCAAGCTCAGTTTTCCTGTGTGACTTGTAGGTGAAAGAGCACCGAGCGTTCACCCTTGAGACCATGTCCAACCACTCCACATCCACTGAGCTCTTACAGGAGATGAGGCAAATGATGACTCAGCTGAAGAGTTACTTGCTCCAGAGTACTGAGCTGCAGGCCATGATGGACCCACAGCATCAATATTCACAAGACAAACTGGGTATATAGTTTGCACTCAGCTCTGTCCCACTTGGGCAAACTACTCTAGTTGCTATCTCCCTTAGTGCTATGTCACAATTTACTGTCTTTCCCCATTCAGTTCACCCCAAATGTGTTTGATATGGATGATCTCAGGGCTTTGTGCAGAATAGTCAAGTTCTTCCACATCAAACTAACCCCACAATGGCTGTGTCTCATATCCAACAGTATTGACCAATATGTGCAATATGTGCACTGTTGAATTAGTCCTGGGTGAATTTTGACAGTGTAGAGCTGTCCCAAATTGATTGCTACTGTTGTGCACCAACCGGAAATGGGGATTGCGATGATTATGCACTTTCTCTTATTCTAACTTTTTTAAATGTGAATGACAACTGCTCTAGTTAGTCCCGCCTTTTCCACTATGTAGCCAAGTTGGTGAATGTTGAAGATGGTAAGGTTCCATCACTGCAGACTCACCTTGTTGGCCGTTCTGAGTCCAACATCCGGGTACTGACGGCGTCCTACATTTTTCTGCACTTCTCACTGTGATGGCACTCATGCACTTATAATGCTAAGTAAATGCCCATCAACCACAATCCTCGTGTGAGACAAGAACTTATGTCTTACCCATTTCTGTGCTTTCTGGATAACCACCTCATGCTGCAGTGCTGCAGTTTTCCACTTTACCTATTTACCAAGTAATCTTGCAACGCGAGGCACACTTCCTGTCCTTCACGCTTATTAAAATGTACCGTGTGGAAAATCAGTATGCTTAGCTGAGAGTTCGCACAGACAAATCCAAATACATCATTAAGGAATTAGTACGCGTGCTATTCGTTGGTGTAGGTGTACCTGTACTGTGTATGGAGATGAAGCCAGAGTCACAGATGCATGTGAATTGTTGTGCAAGGTTAAAGATTAAGAACGTTTCTGTGCCATGACCCTGCAGAGAACATTGTAGAAGCATCTCTATGTAAGAGTGTATTGAAGCCACTGAGGGAGCCCATTTATAATTGCCTGGGGAGACTGCACACCACCAATGGCAGCCTTAAGCAAATGGCACAGAACCAGGTATAGCAACATATTTTTCCCTCTGTGGTTTAAGGTGAACATCACCACATGCTTTTTTAAGGTCTGTGTAATTCTGTCAATCAGTCTGTAGTTCTTGGAAGTACCACCACGGCTCTAGGAGTTACCACCGCAGTCCCCGAAGCCTCTGCAATGGAGAAGATTAGCATCAAACTAAGCAATCTCCATCTTGAATACTCTCCGCAAAAGAAGATTGAGCAGCTGCTGAAGGCCTGCAAGATCATCTATGACTCTATGTCTGTCAGCTGTCCAGGTAAGGCAACAAAAACAAGATCGCATTAATAATTTGCTGCATGCTCGGATTAAGACTTGCGTTTGAGCGACGCACCCCATGAACTGTGGTAAATGTAATTAAAGCTTCTGTCCTCCACTGTGGTGGAAACATGACTGCTTGTTTGTTCAGGGCGGGCCCATGGAGCTGATGATTTCCTGCCTGTAATGATGTATGTCCTGGCTAGATCTAATCTGGCAGACTTAATGTTGGATGTGGAATACATGATGGAGTTGATGGATCCTGCACTGACAATAGGAGAAGGTAGAGTATCTGTTCCCATAACCCAATGAGCCATTTAGGTCCCGACATTTACTCTGTACGTGCGTGTAGGTTCATATTATTTGACGACCACCTACGGGGCTCTGGAGCATATTAAGACGTTTGACCAACAGAAGTCAGCACCACGACAGCTCAGTCGGGAGATTCAGGACTCCATCCAGCGTTGGGAGAGACGACGTACATTCAATCAGGATAGCTATGCACAAAACTCTGTTCAGGTACACGTGCACGTGTTCTCAAACTTTTACAAACAACTCAAAAAGCAAAAAAACCCACACTGAACGTTAAGCTGATATACACCAAATCAAAAAGTATCTTATTGCCATGAATGTCTTGTTAATTTGGGCCCTCTAGGATTTTGTTGGATCATTCCTCTTCTAGGATGGAAAGGGTGCAGAAAATGCTTTTTCAATTATTTAAAGTAAAACAAAAATTGTGTGGAAGTCAATTTATTTGGGATTTTCTCTATTTTACACATACAGGCTCAAACAAGACCATACATTTATCTTATAAATAAGTGGTGCCAAAGGTTCCCAAATGTCTTGGAACATTTAACAAGGCCAAGTTCTGTAAACTTCTCACTTGTGACCATAACTGACTGCAACTGGTAGTGTATTTTTGGCAAAATTGATGCCACAGCATCAATATTCACCAGACATACTGGATGTGTCGTTTGATTTCAGCTCAACTCACAAAACTACTTTAGCTGCTTTCTCCATTACTTCTATGTAACAACAACAACAAACTTGCTGAGGGACATTTCACCAAGTATTTGAAGTATTTGTACAGTATTTGAGGCTGAAGTATTTGTATTTGAATGTGTATGTATAATTTTGACTCTGTAAAAATTAGAGACAATTTGAAATACAGTACTTTCAAACTTGTGCAGCCAGTTCTACAGGGTGATTGAAAAGTCCCTCCAATTTTGAAGTACTTTCTGAATATTTTTCTTACTAGAAATGAATATGATAAGAAAGTGTATAGCACAGAGTTTTATTTAAAATTCATTATAGGTGCCAGCATTGGCCGTCTGGGAACAACCTGGGATCAGAGACCGGGATCAACTGATTTCACAAGGAACTCTATTGGTATGAAAGACATAACTTCTCATAGAGAAATACAAACATTATAATTAAAATTTAAAAAACTAAATTCCACAGGTGCTGTGGAATTATTCAGTCCATACGATACAATTAGAAAAGAATAGTTAATATAAATAACTGAGAACACAAAATGAACATCACATTCATTCCTATCATCGATACTCTCGACTACGAGTTTATTGGTAGCTTCATTTGCAAAAATTGATATTGCTGGAGCCGCACGGTGGTCGAGTGGTTAGCATGTTGGCCACATAGTCAGGACAATTTGGAAGACCTGGGTTCAAATCGGAGTTTGCACGTTCTCCCCGTGTGTGCGCGGGGGTTTTCTCCGGGTACTCCGGTTTCCTCCCACATTCCAAAAACATGCATGTTAGGTTAATTGGCGACTCTAAGTTGGCCTCAGGTTGCAATGGTTTACATGCCTGCCCTGTGATTGACTGGCGACCACTTCAGGGTGTACCCCACCTGAAGTCCGGTGGGATAGGCTCCAGCATACCTAGCATAAAAAATGGGTGGATGATATCTCTGGTCTGAGATTTTTTTTTTTTTACTTATTCTGCATTCAAAACAATTTAAACAAAAAAATGTATATGGGATTCAAAATATATATAAAACCAGAGATACAGTTTTTTCAAATGAAGTCTTTCTGCAGGGTGTTTCACGTTTATCAAACTTTTTATGATTTATTGTGGATGTAAGTCACATTTCAGCAACCATTTTTATAATATCAGTAGACAGTACAACAAAAACAAGATAAAACTTAAAGAGTAGTCCGTGTGCAGCTTGTATTGGTAGACTGTCCTTTGAAAACAAGTCTACATGCAGCCATTATTATCTAAATAGATGGCAACACAAATGAGTACACATCGCAGTCTAAATTTTGTCACATGTCTAAATTGTGTCCAAAATGTCAATATTTAGTGTAAACACATTTTCTAGCACTGCCTTGATCCTCTTGGGCATGGAATTCACCAGAGATGCACAGGTTGTTACTGGAATCCAATTCCAGTCCTCCATGATGACATCTCAAAGGTGGTGGCTGTTAGAAATGTCGTGCTCCTCAAATTATGCTTGAGGATGCCCCCAAGTGCTGAGTTGGGTTGAGGTTTGAAGACGTTCTTAGCCTCCTCCATCATCTTCTTCATCCGCACTCATTATGTCATATAAAACTGCCATGCAGCTCAGCTTCCATTGGTGATATCATGGTATGATGTTTTGCTTCAGACTGTCACATTGAACCAGTGGTTCTCAATGATTTGCAGTCATGCCACCACTGGGGGACGGAAATGTTTTTACGGCCCCCCGGTTGAGAAACTGATAAAATCTATTTTTTATGTGCACTATGTCTAAACTCGAAACGGAAAACAGCAAAATGCTACAAAATGGAGAGCAGTGAAGCATACAAGCGTATTCAAGAGTCAAATTGCATACTGAGTACAACAAATTCATCCATGTTGGCAGGTCTGATCTAATATTGAAAGTCCTCCCTGCCTCTCACGCCCCCCAGGGGGCGCAGTCCCACTATTTGAGAAGCATTGCATTAAATGTTTGAATTCATGTTTCCCTCAATCAACCGCAGCTGCACAGTGCTGGCAGCACTCATGCAGCCACACCACCATGCGCGACATAAGGCAAGACATACATAATTATTGGCACGCCTGGTAAAGGTGTGTTAAAAGTCTTAAAATAAATTCAATTTTTATTGCAGAATTATACTGTCACACTGACAATTGAAGAAAAATGTAACCTTCAACTCCAATGAATTTTAAGAAAATAAAAAATTATTTTTCATAAAATCACCTGTCCCACAATTGCTATGAAATAAATGTAATTGTCATTTCTACAGTAGTTTACAACATTGATAAAAGTATCTAGGAGCATTTAATTAGTAATTTATCACTTCCGGTTTCCATGGGGTAGGAAAATGACGTGACAGGGAAGCCGTTTCTTTTATCCGCTCCTCACCTCATCATGGAAACGAGAACGGAACACACCATTTAAGTAAGGCAGATGTGCGTTGACCTTCACAAGTCAGGCAATGGCTACAAGAAAATAGCCACTCACCTGCACCTGCCCTTATCTACTGTCCGAGGAATCATTAACAAGTTGAAAACAACTAGAACACAGCTAAACAGGCCTGGGCGAGGATGCATGTTTATCTTGCCACTATGCACAGAGAGGAGGATGGTAAGAACTAAAAAAAAGATGAACTAAGTCTGCAAAACAGCCATCAGGCGCAACCTACATGCCAAAAAGCTGTTTGGGTACATGCACAATAGAAACATTTCTCACTTGCAATAATAAACATACATGTCTGGAGTTTGCTAAGCGGTTCTGGAACTTCAACCGGGACCGCGTGCTTTGGTCAGATGTGACCAAGATGGAGCATTTTGGCAACAAAAACAAAGTGGTTCTGGCGTAACATAAAAGATGAGTATGCAGAAAAGCACGTCATGCCCACTATGAAGTAGGGGGGAGGATTGGTGATGCTTTGGGCTTGTTTCTCTTCCAAAGGCTCTGAGAACCATTTTAGGGTTCATGGCATCAGGAAATTTTAAAGCAAAATCTGGTGCCCTCTGCCCAAAAGCTGAAGATGGGTTGTCACTGGGTCTTTCAGCAAGATAATGACCCTAAACATTTGGCCAAATCTACACAGACATGGTTCACCAGACACAGAATCAAGCTCCTCCCATGGCAATCTCAGTCCCCAGACCTCAACCCCATTGAAAACCTTTGAAGTGAGTTGAAGAGGAGAGGACCCAGGTCAGTGTGTTGTGCAAAGAGGGCTGGTTGAAGATCCACCTTTCTCCGTTCTCCCATCTTGTGGAAGTTCAACTTGTTTAACAAAACAAGATTGCACCAACTGTTCAAGAGTCTTTTTTCTTTTGTTTTTTTTAAGGTAAGGCTTCCTATGTTGAAAGATTGTGAATGAAATTAACCGGAGAAGATTAGGTGCTCTTTTGTTGGCAAAATCAGGGGTGCTAATAAATGTGGCTCACATGATTTGATGTACAATAATTATTCCTTAGTAATAATGTGGAGTTTTGTTCCCACTGAATAAATGAACTTGAATTAAAGGTTGGATTTTCCCCTTTTCTTCATTGTGGTCATTCATATATTTTTTAAGAAAACAATCATTTATTAGAAGCTAAAGAACACATCTTAAGCGGGGGTGCCAATAATTATGGAGGACACTGTAATTATCTTGGTCCCCACTTGAGTTGGCAGCTATTTATACAATATCGAAAACACATTTTTGTGGATAGTAAATATACAAGCTGTGCAGAAACTACTCTAAAGTGTATGTAAGTTCCATTTGTATTAACCCTTGAGAAGATACATGAGATGAGGGAGCTGTACTCACTATTGTGACTCTTGTGTTCATGTGCAGGACTTTTTGACAGTGTGCTGTCCTGAAATTGGAAGTAACCCCAAAACTTTGGGCATATCTCCCACCACCACCATCCAACAGCTGGCTGAGCAATGTGCTTCACGCTTCGAACAAGGTAGTGACAGTGTCAATGTGAGTGGGACGGCTTGGAAAGGAGATGCAGGGTAGAAAATGCATAGGTGGATGAACGCTGTAATGCTGCTGCAAAGTTGCAGTAATTAGTGAAACCCGTTTTAAGTCGACACCCCCATCAACATGAGTGCTTGTCGACATAACTGAAGACCAAATGAGCTATGCTTGCTTTTCTTCTACTATCCAATTTTACTTCATTGGTGCAGTTTTATTTTGATTCTTCTGTTTTCATATGCTACACTGCTGATCAAGGTAGAGCTTCAAAATGCAACAAAAAGAAACATTCCTCCACCTTGCCGTATAGCTGTTCATTGTGGTGTAACATCCTTCTTTCTGCCCCGCAGACTCGTACATGCTTAGCATCCATGTGGATGGTGTCCTTCAGCCCCTGGACAATACAGAGCTGGCACTGACTGTGAAGAACACCTGTCAACCAGGAGCATACTGCTTCATCTATCACCCTATGGACCAATCCAACAAGGCGTCAGGCCGCACCTGCCCAACTGGCCCACCCCCACGACCACCCCCGCAGAGCATTTTACAAAACGTTGGAGACAACCGAGAAGCAGAGCCAAGTCTGATTAGCTGGTAGCTGCTTTACTGCCACGGCAGCTGCAGTAACACACAGAAGATGCTAAGAAGACAACATCTTTCTGGTTGTCTATGCCTCAAGGAGACAGATCCTCAAAAGTCAGCTCAGGTGTGCATAGAAAATAAAATATGACAGTTTAAGGTTCTTCCAGCTCAGGTTTCCAGGACTGACTTCTATTTCTAAACATGGAGTCTGGAACTCTAGTCTAGTTTGTTTTTTTCACCCCCAAAACCTCCACATAATTCATCAGCTGCTCAGACTTAAATAAACTTCCAGTGATCTTTCCGCCTTTCTTCGTGGGAGGTCCCACAAGAACAGTTGATAGGGGAAAAAATAATCCCTCAAGTCAATAACATGGCAGCACAATTATGCACATAATAAGGTAGGGTGAGAAGCACTGTCATCCAGGAGAGACTCGGAGTAGAACCGCTGCTCCTCGGCATTGAGAGGAGCCAGATGAGGTGGCTCGGGCATCTGGTTAGGATGCCTCCCGGACGCCTTCATGGGGAGGTGTTCAGGGCACGTCCAACCAGTAGGAGGCCTTGGGGAAGAACCAGGACACGCTGGAGAGACTATGTCTCTCAGCTGACCTGGGAACGTCTCGGCATCCGCTGGGAAGAGCTGGACGAAGTGGCCGGGGAGAGGGAAGTTTGGGCTTCTCTGCTTAAGTTGCTGCCCCCGCGACCCGACCTCGGATAAGCGGAAGAAAATGTATGGATGGATGGATAAAGACAAAGGCAATAAAAAAGCTGATTAATTATTCTCATCATTCCTCCCATAAACTGGTGGGGTCGGCTGTCACAGGGTAGAACCAGGGCGGCGTAGCCAGCCAGACTCACTGATGGAGAGGGAGTTGCCTTATTTTCAAATGCAAATGTTGACAGGTATGAATGGTACCACCATTTTTTCTCTATTTTTCTGCAGCCTATTCACAGTGGTTAAAGTATCCTAGCACAACATCTGGATGACAAGGTGTGCTTGTGTTTACCTTTTTAATTAAGATGCACTATGAGAGGAAGCCAAGTCAGTGAAGGCAGGTTTATTATTATGTTTTTGATTTGCTCTATACTGTTCATTATTCTAATATAGTGTTACCTTGTTTAAAGGGACACTATGAACCAAAAGCTTCACTTCTGATCCATTAACAACAAACTGTACCTGATGATGTTGTGAATAAAGTGCCTTTTATTATTAAATTGAAAGCGCTGACGTTTTTGTTCTATATGTGCCTTCTGAGTTCTGATAATAAGTCAAATGCTACATGTTGCTGCTTTAAGAAATGAAGAATGAGGTCCCATTCTAGGTTAAAACCGGACAGGAGTAGAGTCAATAGCACCATATTATTCAGGCCTGTTTACACGACATTTCTTTTTCAGTCACTATTTTAACCTGTAACAACCCAGATACATTTCTAAATTTGAATATACTATTAACAGAGGTGGGTTCAAGTCTCAACACTTAAAATTAAGTCAAGTCATAAGACTCGTTTACACTTGCACACGCTTTGTTACCCCAGTGGTTGCAGTTTTGTGCGGCAATAGCGTGCCAATGAGTAAATTAGTCATAAAGAGGTGTGTGTGTAAACTGCGCAGGGCTGTGTGCCAAGCTTTTGAGGCATTCCATGAATAAATAAAACACCAAGGCAAATTGCGGGACAATGGGGACACAAAATGCATGCAAATGCTGCTATAGGCTTGAAATTTTTAGTCTTAGTCAGAAGCACATTTTTTGTCTTGTCCAGCGTCTTAACTGCTGAATGGAAGTCAAACTGCCTTGTAGTGCTGAGAAAATTTGCTTTGCCAAGGCAAACTTCATAATCTAAATGAGGTCCCCCCTTAATATTCTTCTGTCACATGACACCCAATGTTCAAATTTGCACGCTTCTGTATGTACACGTCAATATTGCTTACAAGTACTTAGTTCCAGACGGCGCAAATTTTGAATTTTGTGTAGTGCTGTCCCAAATCCATTACTATTGTTGCATAATTATCCATTTTTACATTTCCTGAAATTTTCAAATGTCCTGCAACCAATCGTGTTAATCACTTCTTAGTCAATTAGGCAAGTTATAAAAATGGCAAAGATTGAGGTTTGGTAATTGAGAAGACGCCATCTCTGGACCATTTTTGGTGAGTTTCGACACACTGATGCATACCGTACATACCCTCCCCCAAAAAGGGTATATACGGTATGGATGTAAGTAAAAAGCAAAAATCCACACCCTAGTGCAGGGTAATACCATTTTTTTACTGTGTTGAACAGGAAAAAAGTTAGGCAGGACTATACAACGTAATGTTCATGGTGGTATCAACACCAGTTCATCCAGCTTTCCAATCATCTCCTGCAGCTGCATCCTATTGGTCCGCCTCTGTGTGTCCCTCCATTTTAGTAGCTGTCTCTCCATTTGATGAAAGAGTTCAGCAATCTGAGATGCTGACAGTTCCTCTGCCTCCTCCACTGGACAGCTGTGATGCTGGACAGGCCTTTGAGCTTGGAATCTGGCTCTGTATGCCTGGGAAAGGGCGAGCGGGGTAGACAAAGACAAGAAGGTTGGCTTGTCACAGTAAGTGTCCAAGAAACCTTGAAGTCTCTCTTCTCCGCCTTCAGTGTCCCCTCTGGCTGCTTTCTGTCCTTTCTGGGACATGAGCTGAAAGCCATTCAAGCACATGGATGCACGGTAAATAAACAAGGCCTTTCATAATGAATTATACTTGTTATGCGTTTTATCAAATCGCTTACACTGAGGTCATCATTGTTCATTCACACCACTATTGGTGACGGTAAGCCACTATGTAGCCACAGCTGCCCTGGGCAGACTGACGGAAAGTGAGTTTTTTATTTTCTCCCACTGTGGCACCTGGTGTTCCTCTGAGGTCTCCCATCCAAGTACTGACCAGTCCCTGCCCAGCTTCTGATCTCTGACGGGATCAGGCTTTGACAGGCAGGTTAGGCCATGCACTATGTGGTCATGTATATATTGTATCCCATCACGGAGCTATACGTTTTTAAATCTCATTTGATAACTCATTTGTTCAGACTGCCATTTCACTCGTGATGAGTCTAGGTTTTTCTGATGTGATTCTGTACATGTACCGTAATTTCCAATTTATTAGCTGCTTTTTTTTTTTTTTTTTTTTTTTTTTTTACTTTGAACCGTGCGGCTTGTACAGCCAATCTCAAATTTTCAATCTCGGGACAGCCACTACTACTAGTCATTTAAATACTGTGCCATTCAGGAGTCCGTGAGGAAACTGTAGCCCTTTCTTTGGTGGGAGCCAATAACGAGCTACAAGGGAACTCAAAACAAGCTTGTGAAACCAATCGAAAAAAATTTCTCAAAATAACAGTTTGACTCACGGTGTCAACGTACAAAGAAAGCTAAAATCATCACACAGCAACTGTCAAAAGTTGATAGTAAATATACAAGATAAATACCAATAAGAGATAAAAACTAAAATAAAACTCATGAGCTCCCTGGGAGATCTCTGGCGGCCAAGCGGCCAATAAACATGTCTGCTTGGAATAGTGCATTGTGGGTAAAAGTTTAAATAGCTTTTGTTTATTCTTAACTCGTATTGGTACTTGTCCTGTGTTCACTAGCTACCTTTTGAGTGTTAAGTTGCTGTGTGGTGATTTTAGCTATCTTTGTAAGATGACACCGTGAACCAGACTGTTATACTAAGAAATTAATGACATCATCATGATTGGCTTGCTTGGTTCCACAACAAGTCTTTTTATAAAGTCAACACGTGCGGCTTTTATATGCGCACATTTGTTTTCCTCTCTAAATTTAGTGGGTGCAGCTTAAACACCAGTGTGTCTTATACACCAAAAATTACAATATATCTATTTTGGTTTAGTTGTTCTTATTATGTCTTTTCCGATTTTACCCTGAATAAACATGGCGAAGTGTGTCAGTAGTCACCTGCACTGTAGTCAGTCTCAACCGTATGCCCTCCAGTTTGTCTCCACATGACTTTCCAGGGTGGCACACAGCGGCTCTCTCAGTGAGCTTGTTTGTGGGCCTTTCAGTGACAGCATCTTTCACATGACAAATCACCACACTGTCCTAGAAGCACACCACACCGATGAACACAGTTGAGATTTGTTTGTGCCTTTTGGGGTGTGCATTATATTTAACCTACCATCCAAGTCCAGAAAACAGTCTCCACCTGCTTCCAGTTTAAGTACAACTCGAAAAGGTCACAAAGCTCCTGCACACCAACACAACTCTAGAAACAGAATTTAAATTAGAACAAATTGGTCAGTGTGCCAATATTCTTTACTCTATTCCCAAGAGTAAATCATTTTCAACTGGTGTTGCATTAATTATTTAGCGTCTGTTGACTGGCAGGAATGTATGCACACACCTCATTCAGCACAGTACAGCTTGGACCTGAGGAAGAAGACAATCCAGGAAGTCGACTAGCAGAGTAAACCTGAAAAATGCACAAAAACGGTTATCAGACATCAATTCACAAGTCGTTTTCTGATTAAATCTGCATGTCAAATAGACCAGCAATTAGGCAAACATGCTAACATTACTGTCTAGTTCATTCTCAGGGCATTGAATCAATCGCAACTGGACTCTTCAAGTTGTCTTATTAGATGTTTCGCCTCTCTCTGAGCAGGCGTCTTCAATTTATGCTCAATGACTTTGTAGGACAAACACTAGTCTGACTAGATTGGACAGCTCTAGTCTGAGAATGTGGTGCAAGATCCAAAGGATTTATCCTCTTATGGATGAGGTATGTCCAGACAGGAATGGTTTTGCTCTTTTGTGGTCAAATAACGGTTGTCAGGATAAAATGCAGTGGGGTCTCTGTCAGCCAATGATGGTCATTAGGGTGGTATCACCTTCATTAGCATCCCATTGAGCTCTAACGATGGTCATGGACCAAACTGAAACCAAGGTGGGTGTCCTTGTTTATTTATTAGATGGTAAATCAGGGGTCTCAAACTCAATTTACCTTTGGCGCACTGGCACGCACGTGCAATTTATTTATTCATTTTTTAAAATCCAATCTTCTCAAACGTCTTTTTTTTTTTTACATAAAAAGATAGACAAGACAATGTTTTTTTCTTAAAATGGCTTCTCATGCTTACTTTTTACCCCTGGGGACCTGGCAGCGCTTCCTCTCACATAGCTGAACCACATTTGTTTAGAAAAAGACTGTGGCTGTGGAATACACAGTATTTTTATTCACTTGGCATGTAGTGTTTAGCCGATGCACAGAGAACGGTGCAGCACTATACATGGCCCTGACATTAATTCCACTCACACCCCCCACGGTGCAGACTATGCTGTGAGATTTTTTTAAAAACAAGGACTCCATCAATGCAATCTGCAAGACCAGATCAGATCCACGTGAGGGCACGCCACAACCAGATGGAATGTGCCGTGCGCCACAACACCGTCTGCTGCCATGCCATCCAAGCGCTACAGCTCACCTCTACACAGATCCGACTGGACTCCCTGCGCTTCTTTTATCTCAACGGGCATGCATCACTTTGATTTATTCAGATAGAAACAGATACACGTCAATGTCACTCTGGGCAGCAACTTAAAACACTTTTTGGACGTGAACAGCGACCTGGGACGAATAGGACGCGCTTACCCCACCAGGCGCAGAAGAAAAATCTCCATGGCAATGCTGCGTTAACCTTCACTCACTGAAAAAGGTTTCTGAGCTTGCATCAAGCCCGGTCGATGTCACGCCCCTGAGAATGTTATTCCCTGCTGTGATTGGCACACAACATTGTGCCATTCATATTGTAGCATTGCTGGGAGAACTTCCTGCTTCCCAGTGTCTTTTGCGGGATTAACTTACAAATGTCTGCTAGTTACATGTTAGAGATGAAATAGTTGTTTATTGTGCTCTCCTCCCTTATTAACTGTGTCTTCTCTGTTATCTGCCTGTTGTATAGTCGTTAGATGTTTTGGCACTTTCTGTTTAAGACACCCTGAGTGAGACTGTCATGTTGAGTATTGACATCCCGTGATTCCACTGGGTTAAAAACAAGTGTAAACTTTATTCTTACTTTGCTCATACTTAAATAGTTACCTTTTTGTCACTGGCTCGTGAGTGCAACAATATAGTTCTCAAGGGCCGCACTAACATTAAACTTACACGTAAAGGCGGGGGCAACAAAATATCCCCTCGGGGGCCGCAAGTTTGAGACCCCTGTAGTAAATGATTGAATCTTTTAGGAAGGGATGAAATGACAGGATTTTATGTAGGAGAAAAATGATGGCACAAACCCCCCTCTGCTCCGCAATGGAACAAACCAAGCACAGATGACACCCCTCTCTTCTCTTTCAAACCATCTTTGTGGTGTGCTGTGGACTGTGCTGCAGTGATTTAGCCAAAACCTCATTCCCCAATTGGGTAAAATTTCAGTCTGACAAGTTCTTTACCCATGTACTGTGTACTTTTTCATTGCTTGAGTTATGTCTCAGTTGCAATTTCTGAAACTTTGTTTGTCTTGCTTTGGTTTTGTTGTTTGAAATGAATCGCCTGAGCATGAACTAATGAGGCCTGCTCCGATGAGAGGCAAAATTTTTTCTAAGAAAACCTCAACAGTCCAGTTGCGATTGATTCAATGCCGTGAGCAAACAATGACCTAGTTGAATGAGAATATTCGCAGGCATATGTCCAATTCATTCTAACTAAAAGATGCATTTGTGTACATGCTGAGAGTCATGCATTAAAAAATGTGAAAATACCAGCACTTACTACTTATACACTTACTTGCTACCAATCAGATCACTCCGATTTTCATTACAGCTGTATCAACAGTATCAACAGAATCAGAATGCCTTTGGCAGTGCCTACACTAGTATCAAACAGATTATTGTAAAGAGATTTTTTAGTTCTCTTTAATGTTTATTTTCACAAATATTGTTTTTGTTGTGTAACTAGTGTGTATTGTTTCGTTATTTTTGCATTATTGACTTTATTTTGCTCAAACACTTGCTTTGTAATGACCTATCAGGGGTATTGTCTATGTGTTCAAGTGGTTACTGTTACTATTGGTTACTGTTTCATTAAATGTGTGCCTGTTTCCTGTGCTGGGGGATCTGGGAAGTGTGTGAGCAAGAGGTGGCGTGTGGCCAGTGGACGTTTTGTTTAATGCTTACATGTCCTGTTGTTTTGACAAAGAGAATACAATGCAGCTGGGATGTGCGTGAGATGCTGAGACAACAAAGTGAAAAAGTTGTTGGGGCATCTATTTAGTATCGTGGTGGAACTTTAGAAGGCATACGAGACCCGCCTGCTTGTTTCCATCTGAAACTACAAATATTTTGGATAATATTTCTCCAGTTCATACAGTGGCATGTAACGCCCACCAATGTAATCATGTCCACAAACATAATAAACCACAAATGTCATACAAAACTGCAGCTTTAATGTAATAATCCTGCAAATAGGATTGTTTCCACAAACGTAATAGCCGCTGCCTACTACAAACTTAACACCCAATTTACCAAAAATGTAAGGACTATTACATTTTCAGAGATGTATTACATTTAACTTTCAATGTTGCAGTAACTTCCCCTAAATGTAGTAACGCCGCACGGTGGTTGAATGGGTAGCATGTTGGCCTCACAGTCAAGAGGTTCTGGGTTTGAATCTCCGTTGGGCATCTCAGTGTAGAGTTTGCATGTTCTCCTCGTGTGTGCGTGGGTTTTCTCAGGGTACTCGAAAAAAAACATGCATGTTAGGTTAATTGGCAACTCTAAATTGTCCATCGGTATGAATGCGAGTGTGAATAGTTGTATGCCTTTTTTTGTCTATATGTGCCCTGCGATTGACTGGTGACCAGTCCAGGGTGTACCCCACCTCCCGCCCAAATTCAGCTGGGATAGGCTCCAGCATACCCGCAACCCTAATGAGGATAAGCGGTATAGAAAATGAATAAATGAATGAATGAATAAAAGTAATAACACCACGAATAATGGTCATCGTGTTGGTTGTTGTTTATACCTACTAATAGCCTACTACTGACCATGGGTACAAAATCCAGCTGCTGACCACCCTGCACTCCCACCCTCTCACACACACAATTTTCAATTCCCCACAAACATGATGAGTATCTTTGTGGTAAAGCGCCTGTTATGTTTGGAATAGGCAGCAGCTATTACATTTGTGGAAAATGTATTACATCTGCAGGATCATTACATTAAAAGCTGCTGACGTTTGTGGACATTACATTGGCAGCCATTACATGCCATGTTGTTTCGGGAAGCTTGGCGGGCTTAACGCGAGTAACTAAGTAGATGCGCATAATCAGACACCACAAGATCATTTACCGACACAAATAGCACGTGAGATTTCATAAACACGGCAAAGGATGGTAGCTAGAGAATGGTAATTTCCTCACAGCATGGAGCAACAAGGCCTGCTCATCCTGCATCGACAGCATCATTTGGCCCTGATGTCTCAACAAGCCAGTGAGCCAGTGAAGTCTTCTCAAATCGGTGCACTCGACTTCAGGCTGCGAAGGAAGCTCAAGTTTCATCTACAAACACAGAAATTGATATCGCACATGAAATCCCACCAAAGTGTGCGAATACTAAATGGGGCGGGGTGTGTATACCAAGCAGGACTGTGGCGACTGCGGTCCGACTTACAGCTGTGGGTGAGAGTATTGTTGTGTCCAGTTGTTGTACTCGCTGCGTCAAAAGTTTTTCCATCATTCCTGATGCAAGCTGCCAGCCGAGTGCCAGAAGAAGTTCCCTGCTGGAAACTTGTCCCTCCTCCTTTCCATACATCCAGCCAGCATAGTAACCGCTCTGCCACAGGCCTGCACTCACCAGTGTCCTACACTCTGAAGCTACGCACACAAAAGGGGGAAATCGATTCTCATGGCTCTAGCAACCAACTCTACATCACTTCACCATGAAGTTACACACACACGCACACGCACACACACACACACGACTATTTTAAAGTAGCCACTCTTTTTACTTCTCTCAATGAGCTTCATGAGGTAGTCACCTGAAATGGTTTGCACTTCACAGGTGTGCCTTGTCAGGGTTACTTTATGGAATTTCTTGCCTTGTTAATTGAGGTGTGTCTAAACCTTTCGCCTGAACTGTGTGTCTGTGTGCCTGCAGTGTATGTGTGTGCGCGCGTGTGTGTGTGTGAATACAGGGTGTCCCAAAAACAAGTATACACTAGGCGTTTTTGTTATAATTCATTTCATTTTCAACATGTAAAGGACTTTACAAACATGTCCGTTCTGGTCCAGACACTGCTGACAACGCAAAGCGAGAAACAATCATGAAGCAGTCCTCTTGGTATTTGCGTGCATTTACGTTCAATGCTTGCTCTCAATTCAGTGAGATCGAGGCTCTAACATCACGGTGGTAGTGTGGGGGTGCCTCCCTTGATGAGATCTTGCCAAACTGGTAGTTTGGACCGTAGGTTTTTGTTGAATACCCTCCACGTTCACCAGACTTCTTTATATGCGGGTACCTAAAAGACAACGTCTATGCATTGAGACCTGCAAGAGTCACTGAATTGAGAGCAACCACTGAACGTGAATGCACGCAAATGCCAAGCGGATTGTTTAATGATGTGTGCTATTCCATCGCTTTGCGTTGGCGGCAGTGTCTGGACCAGAACGGATATCAGTTTGAGAACAGGCGGTGACAAAACAATACAATGATGCTCGTAAATTTTTTTACATGTTGAAAATTACACTAATTATAATAAACACCTCGTTTACAATTATTTAAAGTGTGTATACATTTATTGGGGTACCCTGTATAGAGACCAGATCAAAATCTTAAGACCAGTTGAAAAATTGCCAGAATTGACCTTTTCCACGTTTGGATCTTAATAATTTGGTTTTTAATTAGAGCTACGATATGCAAAAAGAAGGGGGTGTGTGTGACAAAAAGCACTTTGAAAATGTACTTTATTGAAAACACCATTTAAACTGAAATAGGCTGTTTATCAGCTGATCAAACTTTTAATACCATTTTGTTCCCCTTCCTGCTTTTGCATATTGTAGCTCTACCTAAAACCTCATTAGGATCCAAATGTGCAAAAGCTCAATTCTAGCAGTTTTTCAACTGGTCGTGCGGTTGTGATCAGGACTGCATATTGCAACCGACCATTTTGCATCTGTGTGCTTGTGACAGAGGATTCGGGTGTCGTTGTCTGCAGAATGTCGGCTAGCAGCTGCCAGAACTGATGCGCCTGGAAAACAGCAAGTAGGAATACTGACGTTAGGAATACAATCTCGTGGCCACGGGAGCTTTGAAGGAAAAATCAGAAAGATGGGAATGATAAAGTGTTTGTGTTTTTGTAGTATTTGTTTCATTTTGCTCCTTTGAAACGAGTCCACATTGGCTCGGAGAAGACTTACCGCATTAACGTCACCAAACTTCGCCCGTCTGAAGGACTCCGCTGTTGGGACGTGCTGGAGTCCGACGGCCGCCAATAATCTACACAAAGTTGCAATCACCTCCTTTACTTCCACGTTTACCGTCGCTTTACGACGCTTCATGCCTCGCATCTGCTTTCATTCCTTTCTGCGGCGCTTTCTTCTCTTTTGCTCTCTCGCCTAAACCGATACTGCGGTGCTCTCTACTGCACCCTGCAGGACATTTTGTTGAACGTCACCTGCTTTCCGAGGTACTGCAAAATAAATATGAAGGGCCCTGGAGCCATTTGTGTCCCACCGGCTGTGGCTCCGTCTTTTAGGGCACATTGTAGCAATAAAATATCATTTTGGACACAGAATGAGAGACAAGAGTAGTTTTTGCTTTTATTTCGACAGTAACCAAGATAATCCACAAACCTTGTAGATTGGTGTCGTTTTCTAAGAAGCCTCTCAAGTCCGCTGTTAAGAGGTTAATTGTAGTAGATATTTCATCTCACAGAGTCGTCACTTTTTGATGGCAGAGCGTGCTGTCGTAAAGCCACTCAGCTGTCTTCGTCATCATCCCCTACTTGTTTGATGACTGGGATGCCTGGAAGGAACACAACAAGAGAGGAGGTATTATGTCCACTATAAAAGCAAGTGTCCATCAACTGATGCTCAGTGTCTTGTGGGTAAAAGATATTTCTAAGTCCGCTTGAAAGCCCACTTGAAACACAGGAGGTGACACACCGGTGAGCACTGCTACCTCACACAAAGATGATTCAGGCCGGGACCTAGGTTTGAGTCTGTACCACCAGTAGTTACTTCCCTATGTTGATGTGCGTGCATGCAGCGTGCACACCTAGCATCCATTTTTTAGTCATTTCTCTACGTCTGTGTGAATAACATCCAATCCTGTCTGTGAGGCTGTGCCTTATTTCCCACAGCACCTCGGCAGAAGTATATGTTGTGGTGCTAAAAGTCTTACCATCGAGTTTTCTCAGGTTGGGTAACCTTCTAGATGCTTCATCCATCCATGATCCATCAGACGAGTGTTTCTCTTCAATGGGATTTCCTACAAACACCAGGTCTACAAGGCACGGCAGATCAGCCAGCTTGGAAAACTCTCCTGCCAAACACAGCCATTTCACATTAAATGTCATCAGGATTTGTGCAACAAAAACAACCATGCAGAGAAAGGGTGTTCATTCCAAACGTAGACAGTATCAATACCAAACAATACCAAGGATACTGTCAGTATCTGATCAGTAATTGGAAATGTGAGATAGATCATTTTCATTTCTCGTGTTATTTTCACAAATATGTGTGTGTTTTTTGGTTTTCTTGTCCACTTTGTTACATTGTTGATAATGTTTATCTTTAGTTTACAAATATTGTTTACAAACTCAAAAATGCCTTTTAAAAAATCCGATTAATCGAAAAAATCAAAGACCAATTCATCGATTTTGAAAATAATTGTTAGTTACAGCCCTAAATATAAAGCATTTGCAATACCGCCCACCCCTACTGTGAGGCGAAGCTGTGATTATCTGTCCTGACTGTAGCTCACCCCAATCTTTCACCAGGTTGTTTGACATGTAGAGAACCCGTAGTTTTTTTAAAATGTGAACTCCCTTCATCTTCTCAATCAGGTTATAAGAGATCCACAACTCTTCCAATGTGTCCCCAACTGGATCCTAGATACACAAACAATTTCAGCATAGAAAAGTTTACTAAAAAGTAGTAAGTAGTAAAATTAGTGAGTGAAAAACACAGCATTAACTACGTAAGTAATTTTATGTGTACAGTATGTACTCACCAGGCCAGTGAAGGCCTTGATGTTATTTCTACCCAATGACAAAATCTTCAGGTTTTCTAAAAAAACAAAAACAAGATTGTTAAACCTAAAATGTGTTTATGTGCATGGCTGTACTGTGTTTGTGTATGAAGTACTTACTCAGGTCACCCAGATTGGTTATTTTGTCAATACAGTTCGTAGACAGACACAGCTTTCTGTCGATGATACAGTATATACTCTACATCAGGCATTCAGCAATACATACCATACATTTGCTAATAAATGAGCTAAGGACAAAAGAGAGACAAATTGTAGAGCATTTCACTTTCACTTCCACCAGAAGTAGCTTACTTAAATAATATTCTGATACTACCATTATTATCGTTACTGTAAATATTTGGACAGATGACAGTATAATAATCCCTCATGCATGAAATTTTGCAGCTCCACGTTTTTTCCAAAAATATAGTAATTGTGGCGTTTCCTTGTTGACTATGGCCTATTGTTGGACAAAAAATATGTCGGGATATTTAAACAAAAGCCAGCGAGGCTGTCAGCTTGTAGTAGTGAGGATTTACCCATATGTTAATCATGCATATTGCACTGCTTTGTTGTATCCTGTAATGCCAGAATTCATAAAAAAGTTACATTTGTGGGCTGTGTGATGTTTTGCAGCTCCCGACTGTTTTCCTTTAGTAGAAGAGGCGGCAAAAGGGCGCTTTTGCTGGTAAAGGTTGCCGAACCCCGGTTGCCTGGCTCTTTGCTCCTGCTAACTCTAGCTCAGATTGCTAGCTTCAAATGGGGCACATTCTCCGGTGTGGTGGTTTCTTAAATGGCTAGTGAGGTTTGTTGTAATGAACATTTTGATTGCAGCCCCACCACAACTTATTTCAGCCTTAAATAAATTACAAACTGCACCCGTCGACCAGCCGGCTACTTTTTTGGGTAAACGAGTGCAAAGGTGACAATAGGTGTGTTATTCCGTGCCAAAACCCATATTTAGAAAGTCGTAGAGAGGTTTTCTATTGTCTAACTTTGAAAAAAAAATCCATTTACAAAATAAGGAATCCTACTTTGCGGAACTTCACTTATCACAGTTGGGTCTGGAACCAATTAACCGCGACAAAGGAGGGATTACTGTACTAGAACTTACACTCTCCCGGAGGCAGGCGTGCTAACTAATGACAACACTCCTACCTTGCTGCCATGTGTGTGATAAACATTGGCAATCATGCATAAAATGATTCAGTGACTTACTCGCAAAGGGGTATTTTGCTGAGAGTGTTGTCCAGCTTTTCTATAGGGGGGATTTGATTATATAGCTTTACGACTGTAGCCTCACTGCACTTCTCCCCAGTCTTCTCCTCCTGGACACAGATATACAAATTGCACTTAGTTATACAAATGCAGAACACTTGGCAAAACCACATACCCATTTGGCCAATGCTTCTTTGATTGTTGTTGCTTTTCCCTGCAAACGTGACAAGAGAGCATTTTGAGAAAAAGATGAATATGTTGGCATTCAAAAGTTCGTGTTATTTGACCTTAAAAAGTACGTTTTGATGAAAGAAATGTGATATATAAAGTATATAGGATAAAACTAGCACTCACCACCATGTTGATCGGCTACTTCGGTTGCTATGACAACAACAGTCCACACAATCCGCGCCTGCGCAGTTCGGGTAGCGGCGAGGCTGCGCGAAAATACAGTTTTTAAATTTATTGTTATTGTTTCTGTAGGCTTCAAAATATTTTATGTTACCATGACCCTCATGAAGGCTTCCTTCGAAAAATGTAATAAAGTAACAAACATACGTTACACAGGGCGTTCCAGATGACGTCATTTCTAATGCAATGAAAACCATTTTGGGTGGGCGGATCGATCCAAATATCGAACAACTGTGGTATCAGTACTGGTCGCTGCTCTTCATATTGGTACATTGTTATATTTATACATGTTTTATTATTGTTATATACAATGATATCATATCATATATCATATTGTATCATGCCACATCATATCATATCATATTATATTATATTGTATTATATTACAACATATTCTATTTTATTCCAAATCAGTGTTTGGACACAGGCTGCTTTGTGAACAATTTAACAATTAAGTACATCAATGCAGCACTATACTACAATGTATCAGTACCACCACAATTATGAAATGATTCCCTTTTTGCATCATTGATGTTTTGTGGTTGACTATGGCCTATTACTAGTCAAACAACATGCATATTGCAGCAAATTGTATGTATTTGTGCCCTACTTATTTTTCCAAAACGCCATACAATTCTTCTCAACAAGAGAGGAGAAATATGAGCTCGGGCAAAATTTTACTTAAAACACTTAAAAGCGAGAACAACCCTTAAAACCTTCAGCATTTCAGTATGTGCAGGGGCGGAGCTTCGGGGGGGGGCTAGGAGGGCGGTACAACTCCACCCACCTCCTCTCTGGGTGAAGGGGTCCAAAGAGGATGGTTTTTATTATTTGCGTTTAAAGGGCCGGGTCATCTGCTCCGGCCCCGCTCTGATTTGTTCTCCTACTGAGTATGTGGAATGTGGAAGGAACTCAAACAAATCTCTAAAATGAGCGATTTCAAGAAACAGTAGAAGCAGATGTTTACAAAATATGAGGAAGAAAAGTCCTGAACTACTGTGAATAACCAATGCTGCGTCTAATCACTACTACGCTATCACTAACTCTTCGTTCCTTTGTGAGCACATGGCCCGTAGTCACCCACAAAAAACTCTGTTCTGTTTTGTCTATTATTATTTATTATGACTGGACAAGGACTTTGACTACTGTTTTACCACTTTGTCACGTTACCTTACCTCGTGTATTTCAAACTTGCAAAGGGTGAAATACAACAAGTGAGCAAATGTATTGAAATTGATGTGAAACAGATGGGGGTGTATATATATATATATATATACATATATATATATACATATAAGATTATATAAGCTTTGCTTCTTCCTACTCCTCATTATTTCCTTCCTTAGGGTTTTTAAACCTCCTTGAGGACAGCACGCAAGGCACACAACGCTATGCAACGTTTTTATATTGCAACTTCTTGATTTCTTCTTTTAGGGCTTTAGTTTCTTTGCTCAGTGCACTATTTTCCTCCATAAGGTTTCTGACATCACCATGGGCCCCTGTGATCTTTTTGATGCGGCTGTCATTCTGCGATTGTACATATTGGATCTGTTGCTTTGTCTGTGATTGCAGGCACCTACATTCTAGATCGGGTCGTGCTGCAGTGCACTGCCTCGTCTCCGTCATCTCCATCTCCAGTGTCTCCATCTCCTGTGTCGCCTTCATCTCCAGCTCCGTTATCATCTTCCTAAGGTCTAGCAAACAGGTCTCCCAGATACCTTCTTCTTTTTCTTCTCATGTTCTCAAGTCATGGCTGTAGTCGTCCTCCGCCTCCACATTTGGCAACAAGACTGGCGCTACTTCTGATTTTGAATCATTGTATCCATGTATCTTGTGTTCATAAAATTTATTCACAGGAGCACTAAAATAGTAGTTTATAGTATATATAGCGCCGCACGGTGGATGAGTGGGTAGCATGTTGGCCTCACAGTTAGGAGGTCCAGGGTTCGAATCTCTGTTGGGTATCTCTGTGTGGAGTTTGCATGTTCTCCCCCCGTGCGTGTGTGGGTTTTCTCCGGGTACTTCGGTTTCCTCCCACATTCCAAAAACATGCATGTTAGGTAAATTGGCGACTCTAAATTGTCCATTGGTATGAATGTGAATGTGAATGTTTGTTTGTCTATATGTGCCCTGCGATTGACTGGCGACCAGTCCAGGGTGTACCCCGCCTCCCGCCCAAAGTCAGCTGGGATAGGCTCCAGCATACCCGCGAGCCCTAATGAGTATAAGCGGCATAGAAAATGAATGAAAGAATGAGTATGGGCAGTGCTACAGGCCCTGCATTTACTTGGCATCGGATAGGGTTCGGGTTAGATACCGAACTTGGCAGCAATGGCCACCACCAAACACAGCAAACTTGAAGAATACTTAGTATTTGTCAACTGACAGGTAGGTGACACAACTGTGTTTTTAGGGTGGACATATAAACACGCCTAAAGTCAAAACACATAACAACGCATGGTGCTTCAAAGGTGGCGCGAGAGCTAGCACTATTTCTCTCTATATATTTCTGTATTTATATAAATATATATGTGCCTGTGCGTGTGCGTGTGCGCTGTCACAGTGTAAACATGGCGACGGACGGGATGGTGCTCACCAACCACGACCATCAGACCCGAGTAGGAATCCTGACAGGTAAGAAAGGCGGAAGAATATTACAAGCATGTGTCCTTTGTCGGTGACACGATCAGAGCTACAAGAGCTAGCCCCGGTTAGCCAGCGTGATTCCCGGTGCAGTTGGCTGTCATTGGACTAACGTTAGCTGCTACTGGTAGCCGCCTGACAGGGCAGCCAGGCGCGGGAGAGGCTGTGAAACGACGGCGGCGCCGTTCCGTGCGGCTGTTTAATTGTCTTTATCAAACATTTATGTTTTATTCGGTATCATTTTACATACCCACGTACAGAATACTGGTTTATATGAACTATCGTAAAGCGACAGACGGAAAGCGGATGTGTGGCAAATCCCTTTCGAAATTAGGAGCTATTCCTCCCACAAACTAGTTGTTGCGTTGAGCTAAAACGTAATGACGCGCTTTTATTTTGACGGCGCACGCATAGTTTCCTGTGAACGTCCCTTTCAGTTGCTACCTTGACGCTCGAATGTGGTCTAATTTCTAGCCGTGTAATAACGATCGTCTACATGAGCTGCATTATTCATGTATTTTTGCAGGTTCTTTGCCTGCCTCGGCGGGTGTATTTCGTGGTTGCCGCTACACCTGTTCTTTTGACATACATTTCGACGGCTCCGTCTGCCTGCCCGTGTCACATTTAGTACATACATTTTACTCCTGTTAAATCATAATGCATTTCTTCGAGGCGTGTCAAATTAATTGTCTTCTGCAGGTTGTCTAGCACTTGCAGTGATTTGCTTAGCTGACGTTTTCCCAAAAGTCGTGAACAGGAAGATATGGACCAGGCACCAGAAGGCCTGCTGCCTTCCAAGGCAGGGGGAAACGTGAGAAAAATGCTCAAAGAGGATGCAAGCCAGCATCATACTAAGAAAGTCGGGATTTTGATGGGGTAGCCTTTAGGATGTAAAACCATCCCCATCCAGTTGCACAGATGTAGTTTGGACCTCTGGTGCGTACCAAAAATGAACAGAAAGGTGCCTTGTGTGCACTTGGGTGGCAGTTCACACCTTTTGTCACATATTTTTGTGTGCAGACGGAATTATGCTCACTAAAGCATATGCATAAAGGCCCAACATGACTGGGTGGCGTATGTGACGTGTACATTTCCTGTCAAAAGTTAAGTGTCCAAAGCAATACATCTTCCGGGTTACATATAGTGCTCCACTAACAATTAATGGTCCAACAACTAATCTTTCGACTCATTTTTGTTATAGTCGACTAATCAGAACGACTAATGAAAACATCCGTTTATTTCATTGTGCCCATTTTTATTTTGAATACAACTCAAGCGTCAAAACATAAAACGTTACCCTGAGAAATGTAAATAAATCATTTAATAATTCTAGGATGGGCCGGACGCTGGTCGAGTGGGTAGCACGTTGGCCTCACAGTCAGGAGGTTCAAGGTGGAATCTCCGTTGTGCATCTCTGTGTGGAGTTTGCATGTTTTCCGCGTGTGTGTGTGGGTTTTCTCCGGGTACTCCGGTTTCCTCTCACATTCCCAAAACATGCATGTTAGGTTAATTGGCGAGTCTAAATTGTCCATTAGGTATGAATGTGAGTGTGAATGGTTGTTTGTCTATATGTGCCCTGCGATTGACTGGCGACCAGTCCAGGGTGTACCCCGCCTCCTGGCCAAAGTCAGCTGGGATAGGCTCCAGCATATCCGCGACCCTAATGAGGATAAGCATTAAAAAAAATGAATGAATGCATGAATTCTAGGATAAGTATTGGCACAGATTTACAATATGTGTTACAATACAATACAGTATTGTGATACAGTCGTCCATTGCGTTTCAAACTTCACTCCCTCACTCTGTTGTGTGTTTTTTAAAATGTATTAATTACTCAATGATCGCCGTTTCATGTTTGACTATGGCCTAGTATTAGTCAACTGTTGGGTCACAAGACGTCAGTAATGTTACAATGATTAGACATGTCGTTGCATTACAATATCTTCACACTGCATGGGGTCAGCTATGGGATGTCTGACATGATAGAGTGGGAAAAAAAGTTATCCTCCAATTCTGTGTGGAAGTGGTGAGTGTTTGAAACACTTTCTTAAATTTAGAAGAAGTAAACTGTAGAGACACTAGTTAGCTTGCTTTTAATGATATTGGCGGCCATCTCTTATGTTCCTGCAGTGATCACGTAGCCTGTGCAATATAGTGTAAACAAAGAATAATAGGAGTGTAAAGGTGACTACTGGGTGTTATTTCATAGCTGTAATAGCTCCTATGATGTTCCATCCATCCATCCATCCATCCATTTTCCTCCGCTTATCCGGATCCGGGTCGCGAGGGCAGAAGCTTCAGTAGGGACGTCCAGACTTCCCGGTCCCCAGCGACCTCTTCCAGCTCCATCGGGAGGACACCAAGGCGTTCCCAGGCCAGCTGTGAGACGTAGTCCCTCCAGCGTGTCATAGGTCTTCTCGGGGGCCTTCTCCCGACTGGGCATGCCCGAAACACCTCACCAGGGAGGCGCCCGGGAGGCATCCGGACTAGATGCC